>PVJX010001197.1:8841-74157 GCA_004027295.1 Dolichotis patagonum | reverse complement strand
CTTATCGACCGTTGCCACTTGGAAGACTTGGGGTGTGTGTGTCGGGGGGGGGGGGTGCGCGCGCGCGCTTTCGTGTGTGTGTGTGTGTGTGTGTGTGTGTGTTTTGGTGGGGGGTCCTGTTTCTCTTCGGAATAGGGCTTTAAGGGGCGGAGAAGGGATGGAAGAAGAGAAAGACTGGGTCGCAACGAGCCAGCGGGATTTTTATTCTCCCAGGGATACACATACAACAGGATCGCTTCGTCCTGGAGCGAGGAGCCAAGCTTGCCCTCCCCCGGTTGAAGTCTCCCTTCCCTGGGTGGCTAACATTTCAGGGCACAAGTGCCTTTCGCTTCTTCCTTCCACGCCACATCCCCTCTCCCCAGCACAGGCCCTGGCTTTTCGGCCAAGGCCCAATTGCCTTCCAGTCCCTGACCGAAATGACTGGAAGCGAGGCTGAGGACTCTGAGCGACTCTTGTCAAGGTTCTGAGTTGCCTGCTCGCATACGCTGCGCTCCAAACTGAAAACAAAACTCCAAAAGTCTGACACATGCACACTCGGGCGCGCGCTCAGGTTTGGCTTTAGCAAAGTAGGAGCCTGTACCGAGCAAGCTTCGCTTTGCGTGAGGCTGCAGGAGGGCTGGCAGGGGAGCGGCGGGACAGAGAGAGACAGAGGAGGCCTCTCTGAGGAGCCGCACTGTCAAGGCTGTGTGCGCCTCCCCTGTGCTCCCAGCTCAGGGCGGTGCAACTTTTCTGTTCGCAGCTTCTAAAGCGAGGAAGCGCGTGTGGAAAGCTTAGGCTCTGACGCTCGGGAGACCATCCTTATCAGTAACTTCAGCGAGCCAGCGGGTGGGGTTAGTCTCCGGAAGCTCCTGGGCGCTGGCTGGCTAGCCTAGCTTCCCGCTCAGCTTCGGTTCCAGAGCAAGCCCGAGCGCGCGCGGGACGGTGCCCGCGGCTCCGCTCTCCCTCTGTCCCGAGCGCCAGCGCGTCCAGCCTTCCTAGGCAGCCCAGAGCAGGTGGCTGCTGCAGCCCTCGGAGCCCGTCAGCCCACAGCGGGGCGCCAGGCGCGGACTGAGGCTGTAACAGCGGGACCACAAAACAGGGTCAAGAGTGCTGCGGGGGATACCCTAAAGCGAATCCAAACTGAGAGCCAGGAAGAGAAAGACCCGGGGCACGTGAATCCCTCTTCCATCTCTTACGCCTGGCCCAAGCTTTGTGGCCTTGGTTTTTGGCAACCGCAGGCTTGCAGCAGAAGCCAAATCAGTGCTCAGAGGGAGCATTTTGGGGCCTCCAAGCATCTTAATCTAGATGGCAGGATGGATCGGGCCAGAAAATTCATCATGACTAACGAGAAGCCATGCTCTTTGGGGAGTGGCTGAGCTGTTTATAAATCACCAGTTTGAGCACCTGCCCCGGCAAGGCGCTTTGGCTGAGAATTTCCACGTGTCCTGTGTTTATGAGCGTGTGTGTGGGAGGGAGAGTAGTGGTTAGGGGAGGGGCGAGCCCACTAGCAGCCAGCTGGACTGACCGGCACCCCTTACGCGCGCACCCGCGCGGCTAGGCTAGGACACGCTCCTCGTGGCTCTGCGTCCCAGTGTGAGAGCCCAGCCATTCTGGCCGCGCGCCTAGAAGCTGCTACAGATTCAGTTAACTTTGGTTGGCCAGGAAAAAAATTAACAAGTCCGAGCCGCGGAGCGCGCAGACGCAGCGGCTGGTGTCGGCGCTGCGGGATCGCAAGCGAAGGGGATTGGAAGCGGGCGAGGCAGAGTCCTCCGGCCGCGCATCCCGGTCTTGTGGAGGGCTCAGGCCGCTCGCCAGCTGCGTCCTTTCAGCCCAGCGGTGCTTTTCTTTTTCCCTTCTCTTGGGAGCTCAGAGCCACCGGAGGGAAGAATCTAGCGGTGAACAGCGCTGCCCCGGGTACTAAGCAACTTCCCCCAATTGCGCGCGGCTTTCGGGGCAGGTGTCCGTTTTCCTTTAGATTCCGAGAAGACTCGTATGCCGGTACGCTTGGTCAAGAATGAAGTTTTGAGATATTTCTGAGGGAACTCAGGGCGCCCGGCTTTGAGTCAGTTTAGAAGTCCCTCCTCCCGTCTCCCCCGGGTCTCCCACCCTCCCCCAACTGTCCTCCAGGCGGACGGCGCCGTGTGAGTGGTGGTGGGAGGTGGAGGTAGAAGCACACGTAGACACCAAAAGTTCCTGTGTGCCGCGGGACTGCACTGGTGGCTGAAACTCGGAGATCCTTCCCACTTTGACGTCCCAGGTCTCCACTCCACCCTCGGCCCCGCCTCATTTCGCTGGCGGGCGAGAGTCCATCCGTTCCCAACTGGGTGAGCGTGAATATGCCCAATAAATGCCCGGCAGCATACAAAGCAGTTCCCTACCCGGGCCTCAGCCTGGGCGCATCCGCCTCCCCACCCTCGCAGCAAGGCCATTCCAGGGGAGGGCAGGGCGGGGTGCTCGCCGCAACTCCGGGTTCCGCCTCCCCGCCCCGCCCGCAGCCACTCCGCGTCTGCGCCAGTCGGTGGGGGCCCGGTTGGCGCGAACGCCAGGTCCTGAGCCGCCTCGGCCTCCGGTCTGCTCCTCAGGCGCCTCCCCGGGGCCCCGGAGCCTAGGCTCCCGAAGATTTTTAGCTGCTGTTCGGGGCCTCTCCCGCCGTCGCCCGCGCCATTCTTCCGGCCGGCCCTGCGAGGGCAGAGTCTCCTGCTAGTCTGCCTTTCTCTGCCCGCAGAAAAGCAGGTGTCTCGGGTAGATTCCTCCAGGTTTTGATTTACCTCATTTCTTTTCACTGTTCAAAGCAGCTGTTCAAATACAGTCTGGTTACGCTGACGCGGAGCGGATTTCAAACAGCCCTAAAACGCTTTGAACTGACAAGGTGTCTTGCGGTCTCTCCCTCGCTCCAGCACAGCTCCTGCAGATCGCACGGTAGGACAATGGCTGAACCCGCTCCGGAGGCCGTGGGTGCTCACTGACAGGCCCCCCGGGACCCTTCCTCCAGGAGGCTGTAGCACCCTGTGAAAAAATCCTGGTATTGGCGTCAGCCCGGCTTTTATAACTGGAGGAAGGGGTCTAACTGTCACTGTCCCGTGCAAGATTGGTATGAGGAAGTGGTGCTAGTCCCTCGTCCTGGTTCGAGGCTCGAAAAGGAACAACCGAGCAGAATCAACAACACGGAAGACACTCAACAACACGAAAAAGACCCCTTGAACTGTTGTGTTCCTTGAGATAGTGAACCGGGCTGGTTCTCCGCAGCAACGGACACTTTGACCCAAGTGGCCTCGGGTCACCTGAGTAACAATTACAGGCTCAGTTCACCCACTGTAACTTGAACTCTTAACTTGTTAACTTGTTCATCTAGTAAACACACTGGTACTGTATGTAAGATAGTTTATTATTTTTATATGCTCAGAATTGACACACAAAATATCACCTAACCCTAAGCTGGAAACATAAAAGGATTAAAACAGAAGTGAGATGGCATTTTATTTGGTAGATCTTCACTTTTTATTTATGTAGTTGCAGAATAATAGAAGTAAGGGAATGGCAGAAAACAAAGAATTTTCTTAGGAGATGGTCCTCTGAATAGTGTAACAACCAATTTAAATTTAAGTAAAATTGCCCATTGACTTTTAAAAACGTATCCATTTGAGAAAGACTTTTAGTCTTCTCCGCTTCTTCCTCCCTCTCCTTCTTTTTTTCTTTACACCTTCTTTTCAGCCTTCTTCTAGCCAAGCATTCTTAGCATGCTTTCTGTTCGCTGACTAGCCCCAGCAGCTGTTTGATTTGGTGGAGACCCACTCTCATCTGAATGGAACGTCTTTGCTGAGGGTCTACAGAATGTCAAAACTGAGGCTCAGACTTCATAGCCACTGCTTCAAACAGCCAATCCACACAAAGAGGCAGCTGGCTGCTTTAATGAAAACGGTCGTAAAGCTAGAAGAACTGCAGCCCTGGGGAATGAATGTATAAGACGGAGAGAAAATGCATTTCCAAGTTGCCAGTTTTTGGGAAAGACACAATAAACATTTATTTAAAATATAAAAGGCAGAAATTAATCTTTAATTATGAAGCAATACATTGTCTACTACTAAAATAATTCTTTCATTTATATTTATATATTACTACCTGTACCTATATTTTGCAAGTTTTTAAATATGTATCTGGCCTCATGCCATAAAATATTTTGAATAAGTAAGTTTGCTGAAAGTTGAAATCCCTTACTTCATGTATAAGATTGGAAATCCTTTGTCCATGCATCAGACCCAGATAATTCTATTTTATCTTCACTACTATGTAAATCAGTGAAATGCAATGTTCTGAGTTCACCAGTAGTTAAAATGAAATTATTTGGATTCATGGTTATTAATCCTGCTCCCCATTTTCTTCAAGTTATGGATCTCATCATTAAACATGATCTGCTCTTTGTAGTCTGAAAGTATTTTATAGACAGGCACAATCTGAAGGCTTCTAACCCATCACCTAGGTAGTCTAGCTGTTTCAGTGATTTCTTTGAGTAATTTATCAAAGGAAGCTTGCTAAATTTTGAGTGGTGAATGAAAGGAAGGAGAAACAATAAAAGACACATTCCAGTAATGTCTTAAGATAGATTTACTTGGAAAAATTAATACAGCTTGTTTGTATTGAAATCTCAGGAACAACACAGGAAGTGATTTGTGGCTCCTTGCTCATCTTTCCAAAATTTCAGTTTTGAAGGACTAAGAGTTAAATGACTCCCTAAGAATGGAATTTTGAAGGTGTGTGTTTTTCTTCTCACTTTAAAACAGGTGGACAGATGGCCCCTGAACAGGGTATGCTAACTCTTGAATGAATTAAAGTGATTTCAATAGAAACCTTTTTTGCTCTAAAACATTGGAAATGTACTGAGATGAAGCTTTTGCTGCAGCCCCTTGCCTCTTTCATTCTCTGGAACAGTCTGAGAAGCTGGCAAGGGTAGCAGCACACACCTTTGCACAGGTCCTGAAGTGCAGTCAGGGGAGGACAGGCTTAGTGATTTCCATGGAGCCAGTGCCGGGGCCGGGAAACAGGCTGGTTGAAGTTCCATTTCAATTCTTTTATTCAAGCTGCACAGAACATGAATGCAACTCCCTTCTAAAGAGTGCACTTACCCGTGCTTCTGTGAGTGTGTGCGTGTACGTGTGCACTCTAAGGGGTTGCAAGCAGTCAACAGAGGATGCGGTCGGTGCACCTGAGAGGTTTTTCCTTAAGAGTCGTTAACCACAGCGGTAGAAACCACGGGCCAAGACCTCATGGTAGGTCTCTAAGTTTCACATCTGTCATGCTGTACACCTCTGCATGTAACAACGTTAAGGATGATAATATTTTTAAAGACAGGTTACCAGAAAGTGGGTCCTGGGAACGAAAAGCCTGGCAAGCGGGAAAAAGACCCAGAGAAAGAAGCATTAGGCAAGACTGGAACAGCGAGACCCCCCTCCCCCGCCCCCGCGCGCACTTCACTGGCCCTTTCTTAGTTTTCGATGATAATCTAGGGCAGGCAGGTTCCAGCATTAAATGCAAAATAAGAACAGGACACGGCAGAGTCACAGGCCTGATCATATTAACGCCCCAGGTCAAAGGGAGAGAATAATGAATAGCGCGGAGCTCAGTTCGTGGAAGGGAACTTAATTAACCTTGAGACAGTGAAAGTCAGAGATCACACCTAGGACCTCCACCTAGGGTGCTTATTTACATGCGTTTGTGTGCGTGTGCCGGCGCACTGGGTGGGAGGTAAAGTCTGCTTTATGCATTATTCTGATATATTTTTCTACCCCCGATGAAAGCTGGACTTTGTATTCCTCGGGGCTCGTCAGCCACCAGCACAATCTCGCGGAGATCTCAACTGCTTGAGACGAGAGATCCTGGGTCCTTGCTCTGCTCACTGGATTATGGAGAGTAGGAAGAGGGGTCTGCGGGGTCCCAAAGCCACGGCCCGACCTCTAGTGAGGCTGCTGGAGGGGGGATTCGAGATTCGAAAGGTGTGTGCGTGCGTGTGTGTGTGCGTGTGTGTGTGTGTACACGCGCGAGCGGCAGGGGGGTCGCGGGCGGGGAGGAGAGGAGGCCTTGGCCCGCAGAGCGCCCTGGCTGGTCCTGGCTGCTATCCGGGGTATGAAGACTAGGGCTAGAAGCAGGAGGCCGGGCCATTGTCCAGGGAGGGCGCATTTTTGTCCGGATGCTGCTGGTTGCTATAGCGAGGAGGGAAATCCAAACAGAAGGGCTCAGTTCGCGTCCCCGGGGCCTGGGAGCAACGCTCCCTTCTGCTGCCAAAATGAAAGTGCCGCCGGGGGCTTGGCACTCCTACCCTGAGAGCTGACTACCGGCTCGAGAGCGGCCCAGAGCACCCGCCAGGGAGCAAACAGGGGTGTCCCGCCCAGCGGGAACAGCCAGGCTGGTTACTGCTGCTGTTAGCAGCGAGCACTACCCGCAGCTGTAGTGGTCTCCAATCCCCGCCCCCGCTCTGTTTTGTTTAAGAAAAATCCTACAACTTTCTCGAAACTCTGAAGACTTTTTCCGTGGTTGAAATACCCCCTCCGCCGTAGCTGCAGGCAGGGATTCCGCGCAGAAGGCGCCCTCTGAGGAAAGCGACCCGCGCGTCACCCACAGTGTACCGGGCAGGGACGCCAGTGCCGTGCGGCAGCATGCCACGCTGAGAGTTTTAAAGTCATTCAGAGGGAAAGTTTACTCGAAAGTAATGTAGACGCAATTGTTTCACAATTAGGAGATTCTTGCTTTGTAGGTTTTTGAAATTAAAAAAATGTTTTGCTATTCAACTTTGAAAACTGTGAATGGAAGGTTACCATGACAAGTTTTAGGGTCTATAATTTCCCCAGCAGTGTATTTTATACTACCAAAGGGGAGGAAATAACAATAGTTTTTTGTGAGCTGTTAGCTTCAGAAAATTTTGAGCAAAACAGTTTATTCTATGTATGGAAAACAGGATTTAATTTGGGAGGTTGCCTACACCAAAGGAGGTGACTGGGAGGAAGCTTAAAACATTCTGTCATTCTCCAGTGACCTTTAAAGTTACACTGTCTCCTTTCCCCTAACTTTAGTTTCTCTCTTTAGTTTCTGTCTGTTGCTTGCAAGCTTCATAGAAAAACTGAGAGAACAAATTTTATTGGGTCCAAGGAAGTCATTCGAAAGGTATTATCCAAAACATTTCTCTCTTTCCTTCCATTTCCTTTCTGAAGAGAAGCTCCATTAAAGAAAAGTTCACATAACTTTGTAAGAAGTTCCCTAATTCATAATTATATTCACATTTTAAAAAATGCTTGAAAGAAATCATGTTAATGAAGAGAACATTTGCAGTAATTTGGAGATAATTATCAGAATCACCACATATTCGCAGAGACTTGAACAATACGTGTTCAGAGAAAAGCAAAACACATTATTTTAATAGTCTGATATGCAAACTATGGACCATTCAATTATGTGGCTTAATAATGCATACATGATGTGATCTTGTTATTGGGATGGGAAGGTTTGCAATGAGTCACTCCTAAGACCAAGAGTGTTCTCACATCCAGTAAAATCCATTGCCATGGATCAGAGGCCCCTGCCAAACTGCATTTAAGAGAATAAAAATTAATGACTGAGAATTTGAGCGTTAAATTAACATTAATTATATGACCTGCGTGGTGGAAAGATTAAATTTCTTACGCCCTAATTAGATAACGTCTCCTCATACATCAAACAATTTCTATTTTCATTTTCAGGAATACAATGCCAAGTGGAGGCAGTCAGAAGCTGAGGATTTTCCCTATCTGAAGTCAGGGTTTGGGGCTGTCTAGTCACCATTCCCACTGCTTGACTTTCTTCCTTCAGAGGTCATATTCTCCAGAATGAAGCTTAGGCTCCCTCTCACCCAACTAGCTTGGTGGGTGGTCCTCAGGTGGCAGTAACAGCTACTCCAAACAAGCTTGGGCTGCCAGTTAGAGTCCCAGGTCAGGAAAACTCAACAGCCAAAGACTTGAAAGTCCAGCCAGAACGCACTATGGACCGTTTTATTGTTTAAAAAAAAAAAAAAAGCCTAAACCTGAAGTGCAAAGTCGCAACTTGATGTCAACTGTTGTGTTTGGAACAGGAATATATATATATATATATATATATATATATATATATATATATATATTCTGAAGAGGGAGAAGACAACCAAACACCAAGAAAATGGCACTCATTTACTCCTGAAGAAGTCTATAAGAGGACTGCCTGCCACCCCCCAAGCAGTGTCCTGCCATTTCGAAATCTCACACTCAGCTGGCCAGAGCTCCCTTGCTGGTTGACCAGCCTTGGCCTCTGCTTGACCCTGTGAGGAGTGAACACAGGGCTGCATCAGCCAGTGCAGGGTTGGTAGGGTGGTGGTGGGGAACAGGTTGGGGAGGAGGAGAAGTCTGCATTTGAAAACCTGTTGCTGACAGGAGGGAGTAGAGAAAGACAGGATTAGGAGGCGCCCACTCCCCTCCCCCCGCAGATGCCTAGTGGTGCTGGGTCCATTCTCCACGGTTCCCACCTTGAGCCCTGGCGCTTCCAGGGGTCCCAAGAAAACTACCAGGTAGATTTGGTTTGGAATCAATGCCCGAGGTCTTAAATTCCTTGAAGATTCGGAGTTCCCTCCTAAATACACTCTTTCAAATCCCCATTGCCCTCCACCATTTGTCCTCGCCTCTACTTCCCCAAGGGACCGTGAAGAATGTGAGGACCTTTCGGACTGCTGCCCTGAACACTGGGCGGGACAAGCCGAGCAAGATTAAAACCTCAAGGCGGCCGATTCTGATTCTAAGTCACTCAGAATAGAATTTTCACGTGTCAGTGTTTCCATTCAGCCACTTTCAAGCTTCTGGAGAAAAGGGCAGGCCTGCGTGAGCGAGAGTCTACGCGGTCGTAAATAGAGACTGCAGCGGCGGGGAAAGCGGAGCGCTTCGAAAATTAGCCGAATTGGCAGAGGCGGAGGCTCAGGTTTGGCGGGAGGTCCGAGCGCACGGGTGCAGGGGCGCGGAGTGGGTGGAGGAGGGGCTCGGCCGGGACAGACTGAGCTCGCACGGGCTCGCGGGGGCGCGCCCTGGCACAGACGGGGGCGCTGGAGCTCAGCCCTGTGCCCCGCGGAGCGCGCGCCGAGGAGGCGGCTACTTGCCGAACTCCCCACGCTCTTGGGTGGAGCCCACGCCTGGCTTGCAGCAGATTGGAAAGCCCACCTCCTCTCTGAGGCTGGAAAGTCTTTGTAGCTCAGTTCCCCCCATGAAACTAGAGCGTCCGGATTTGAGGAGCGGGCTTTAGAGGCCGGGAGGGGTGGCGGTTCGCAGCCCTGCGACAGCCTGCGGCTTCTGGCAAGGGTGGCGACGTCGGAAAGGGCGCGCGCTCCTGCGTCCGCGCTCCCTCCGCTGCGCCCCCGGCGGGAGCCGGAGAGGAGGGAGGCAGGGAAGCAGGACGAGGCGGGGGAACGCGGTTGGAGCGCAGTCCTCCTCCTCTGGAAAAATACAGACCCCCACCCCCCGCAAGACTTTGGGTGGAGAAATGCCTCTTCTGTTGAGTTCACAGACTCAAAACGCAGCAGCTGCGGGGCCAAGAACTGCACAGAGGCCGCAGTGCGCCGCGGAGGCTCCAGCTAGTCCTTGCTGCACGCGGGTGGCTGCCCTCACACAGATGCCCCTGCCCCTGGCGCCCCCTTTGAGCCTGTCTGCTGGAAACTGGTTACTGCTTTAAGAAACTGGAATAGCAGTTTAGCACCTTGCCTACGACCCAGTCCACCAGAAACTCACAGTGAGGTAACATGCACTGTCTGACAGACGCGGCCCTGGTCCGGGTAGAACTTCCATAGAGCACTCCTGAAAACACAGGTTGGCCAGTAGCCTTATTGAAAACCTCATGGAGTGGCTCCTACATGTTCTCTGGTAGTGGCTGAAGTTTGGTTAAATTATCAAAAGCTTGAACTGTGTTTATTCCTTCTGTTTTCTTAAACTGCATCTTGGATGGTTTCCTGTCAGTTTTCAGATGCCATTTGCTGCACAGACGATTTCGTATGCCTTCTGCAAACTGTCTTCAAAGTTCTAGTTTAAAGAGCATTATGTAAGTCTCTATTTACATAAGAGCTTTAACTCAAGCCCCTCAGAAAAGCATTTGTGACTCGTGGAAACCCGTCTAGGAGCAGCATAACCGACCTACATCTTACGACACTTTCAGGAACAGCAGTGGTTCATTTTGGGGGGGGGGCATAACAAAGAATTGGAGTATTTTGCGTTTCTATTCAGCTTGGTTTTACATCATTTGAGTACTATTTCTCAGCTGAATTCAGGCGATGGAGACATTTATAGGATGCACTTTTTCGCTATGTGGTTAGCACTTAACTAGGCCACAGAGATGATCTTGTCTTTCTTTAAGTTTCATTCCAAATTTAGAAACAAATGTCTTTTAGTTAGTAAAGTCAAATACAAATTTTACTAAAGTCCAAATTATTAAAAGGAAGTAAGAGTATATGATTACTGTGAGCAAAATCATGCAGTAATAAAATATATAGAATAAAAGTTTCTTTTTTTTCTTTACCATTTTTGTCCTCATCACATTCCCCTTCCTACAAATAACCGCAGTTATTAGTTTAGGGGGTTTCTTTCCCTTTTCCTCCTGGTGTGATAGAAATCTTAGTTACAATGAGTTCAAACCTGAGGCGTTATAGAAAAGGCCAATAGCATTCGCTTGGATCACATGGAAAGCTAGCTTTGGAGTGTTATTTTGTCTCACTGCATTAAATGGTGGAAATGTCACTTGGACATTGGCACCTTTGTGTCTTCAGAAAAGATCAACAAAGGTCTTAGGAACTTCTGTGCTTAACTATTAGACTTCTTAACTATTAGAAGATGAAAGTTCAGGTGAATTCTTACAGACTTACATTCATAGTTAATCAATGCCTCCTTTCCCTGCAAACCAGGACAGATGCCAAGTTACAGCTATGTCTCTCACATGGAATTTGTTCATGAACAGAAAGGATTAGATCACCAAATATCATCTTATGAGATACCCATAAAGTGTTGTTATTGGTAGCATTGCTACTAGGAAAAATTGTGAATCAGGTTGTGTCTGGGGTATCTATCACCTCCTACCCCTCTCTTTCTCCTTCTCTACCAAGGTTCTAGCTCTTCCCCCTTGTGACATTGTAACCATTTAGGCTTTTTCATTTGAGGGACCCCTCAGTGTTACCTTCTCTGGCATCATTCTGATAAAGTAATCCATGCTAAGGTTTTAAAAGTTGATAAATGCTAAAAATCACTTTTCTACTTTTTCAAAGAAGCGTCAAAGGTCCATGTTAAGGTACCCAATAATAAATCTAAACAGTGTAATTGGAATTTAAGACTGCAGTTGGCAGATGGAAAAAGCTATTTTAGGCAGGAAGAATTTGCAGCATTCCTCAAAAATAGCCAAATGGCTGTGAGTCACCTTCTTCATCCTCTCCAGAGCAATTCTACCTCTGGGAGTTACTCTGATCAACTATCTCCTACAAAACCTGGTATCATTGAATATAGTTGTAATGGTACACCACTGGAAAAATTCTAATGGGTTGGACATTGTATTGAAGAATTTACTCTTTCTTTTAGAAATAATTTCGGTGGAATTGATCACAATCAGAGAATTACTCGTGATTGGCTAATGCAAGTATCACACCCTTTTCTAAATGGTTTAAGGAGGGCATTTGACCTAAGTAGATCATTCAGGGCAAATGAACATCAGCCCCATAATCTTGGTCAAAATAATACCAAAACAGAAATAGGTTAAAGTTTCATTTACCCTATATATTAAGGTACAAGGCTTTCTCTTCTAGAAATTCTGTTGTGGAAAGAACATGCATGGGAGAAACCAATACAGGGAAAAGAAAAAATAGAGTAAGATATAATTAAAATTCTGGAATCAGCTGTGCTAAAAATCTACTCTTAGACTTTTTTGTTGTATAAGCCAAAAAATTTTCCTTGGCCCATTAACACTAGAGTTTCTATCACTTGAAATTAAAACAGCTATGATTCTCATGACTCTGCTAGTTTTAAGAACAGAAAGTTGAGTTAATCACACATCTCACTTTATGGCATATTATCATCATTGGGTTATGCATACTAAATCATTTTCCCTTTCTTCCTTTTCCTTTCCCCGTTTGCATTCTGATTCTTGTCTCTATCATACACTACCACTCTACTATGTGATTATTTAAAAAAAAATATACCTATATATAGTATTGAAAGTCATTGTTGCTTATTGTGTGAATCATTAACATTTTCTATATTGTTGTGTGTACATTTAACCTTGTGCTTCCAACTTGTTGCCTAGTTTTCCATTATGTATGTATCAGTCAAGCTCCAGTAGGTAAGAAAGAAAAGAAACCATCCTAGGTATTTTAATAGAGATTTTTTATAAAGGGTTAATCATACAGGTGTTGGAGGGCAGAAAAAGCAAAAGGAAAGAATCATGAAAAATGGAGGTAACAGTGAAGCACATGGTAGGACTATGGGAACAAATGGAAAAAGTCAAGGTCACAAGCCAGGTCTGGTGGCACATATCTGTCATCCTAGAATTTGGGAGGGCCAGGCAGGAGGTTCAGTGCAAGTTTGAGGCCAGCCTGGGCTACACAGTGAGTTCAAGGCCAGCCTGAACTACACAGCAAGACCCTGTGTCAAAAAACTAAAAAAGAAAAATCTAGGCTATTAATGCTTTATAGTTAGGAGAGTTCCAGGCAGCTAAGGTTTATACCGCTATAAAGGGACATTACTTAGTGAGTGAGTGGCGCTCTTGCTGGGGCTTCTGAGGGAGTGGGATGAGGGAGCACCAAAGAGCTGGAGGTGGAAACACTGCTGCCGCCAGGTTAGGTAACACTGCTTGGTAACACTGACCGGAAAAACAAGGAAACACGAACAAAGCCTTTCTGCTCTCTTCCTACTACTTTCCAGTTTGTCTGTGCAACCTTTTACTTTCACAGAATTTAACAAAGGTCCTGCTAACAAAGCAACTTGAATTGCAGGCCTAGTTTCACAAAGTCAGATTTAGAACCCTGAACCTGCTGATACTTTTGTACAATAATGACTTGGTGCTTCTGTCTAGTCAGATGCACGTACACTTCGAGAGACACTCTCACCTTCTACTGATTCCTCCCTACTCAAAGAGACTCTGCTTTCCAACCTATATTGCTTCCCTGTATAGGGAATTAATCCTCTCTTTCAGGTATCTCAAGCCTAAACTGTCAAGTTTACACCACCAACATTCCTTATATAAAACAATATAAAGTAAAAGCAAAATACAAAGGTGCATAATAAGCAAAAAGAAAACATGTAGTTGATCATGTCCATGTTCTTAGAACTGGTTGCAAGGCTATAGTGGATGTGTAACTTTTCCCACTAGCCTATACCACATTCCTTGCCTTTTAGCTGACAATTCAGCTCATTCTTTACCTGCCTGAATGTGTATACCTTCATTTATGAGAGGTTTCACTTCTCAGCTTTTTTTTTTTTATTACTTTACTTTCCCATTAACTTTTACTTTTAGAAGTGGATGTTCTAGAAGGCATCCCAGTGTGTTGCCTGGTTTTTCAATGCCCACATTCTATAGCAGCAGCCAAGTTTTGCTTGTTAATCAGGACCGATCATCAAGTCATTAGAGTAATTCTGCTCTTTGCTACTGACTCAGTGACATGAGAACCCCAAAACTTGAGAAGTGGAAGCCTCAACTTTCAGATCAATAGAACATTGTTATGTCTGTTTGTGGAAGCATCCAACTAAGATCTCTAAATAGCAGAGCACAAAGTTGTGGGGTATTGAAAGATAAATTTTTCCTAACAAGTTACCAGATGTACTAGTGATATTGATTCTAGGCCCTTGTATTCTGATCATAGCAAAATCAGAATTGTACATTGTTCACAGAATTGTATATTGGTGGTATTTTATTGATATAAAATACAATGACATTCTGTAAGACATAACCATGAACTTTTTTTTTCTTTTTTTGGTTTTGGGGATCCAACTCATGACCGTGCACTTGCAAGGCAGGTGCTTATGCCACTGAGCTAAATCCCCAGCCTTGATAACCATGAACTTGTAGGTGTTCTTAATTAGTGTGGTAATGATTTCCTAAATCATTTCACACTTACCCAGTTACATATAAGTAGAGGGGGATTATGATAAGACCAGTGAATTCCATCATCATGATTTCATTATTATACTTCTTTTGTTGTAGTAAGTGCTTTGGTCAAATGTAATATTGTGTGTAATAAACAGTGCTGCATCAAATATAATGAATTATGGTTTCTGTAAGTACCTGATGGTGGTGCTGGCAGAATCACTGAGAAAAGAAAAAAATCATTTCTATAATGCATATATATTGTATTATAGTTAGGACAAATTATTAATACATCCCATGAGGAAAAATTCTGATGTAATCAACGTATCACAAAATAGCTGGTTAGTACCCTTGGGGTACTAGCCAGTATTGCTATTTGGAGGCTAAGCAACTGGTCCCTCTGGTTATGCATTCTTCAATGGCAGTTACAGATAAACCTTGATGAAAACTCTAACTTGTTGAATGCCTGCATAACATCTGTCCCTCCTGTCGTAAGTACTTTGTGCATTCTAAACACCTCATTGCCCATGGAAGATGCTACCTGGCCCTCATAAGCTGTGTCCTCTTTTCCAACTGATTACTGAGAGCCTTGTCTGCAGTGAGTACCTTTTGGTGAGTAGATTTCTTCATGTTCCATGTGGAACCTATCCAGAGATACCCCCCATAGTCTTTATGGCCATCAGTAGGCTAATGTTTTTCCTTAACTTTTGTGATGGTAAAGCTTAATTGTTAACTTGATTGGCTTGGAAGCTATCTAGAGGGTTAGTAAAGCACAACTATGGGTATGTCTGGCAGGTCATAGAGGGATGACTTTAGGGTCTGTATCTTGTCCAGGCATGCATGTTCCTCTGCTGTGCTTCCTAGCACCCATGAAGCAAGAAGCTGCACTCTTCCTGTGCTTTTTCACCATACTAGTTCTGCCTTGGAATCAGATAATCATAGACCAAATCTTCTGAAAAATTCATTTCCTCATTTAAATTGTGTGTGTCAAGCCAGGTCTGGAAGGTATAAGTGGACTTTTCCCAATGTATAGAAGAGTCCCATCAACGTTTTAAAAATGACCACACTCAACAAGACACTTCTTGATGCTGGCCCTGAGCATTTGGAAAGAACTGGAAAAGTAAGGGAAAATGGATTACAAGTTGTTTGGTCACTCTATTCTCATCTTGCAAACCAGGATTTGGAATGGGTCAGTTATAAAATGGCAATCTAGAAGATCATTGGCAATTCAATGCCTTCTAGCCTCATTTAGTTAATATGTAATTCAGCAACTTGAGTTGGTGGGACCAAGTTAGTGAATTCACCTTCCCTTGACTGGTAAGCATTAGAAGCCAACTTGTACATTCACAATACAAATTGCTGTTCTATTCTATCACAAAAAACGTAAGAGACATTCGCATAAGAGAAATTAAAATATACACACCCATGGAAGAGAGCTCTATTGGTAAATTTCTTAGATGTACAACTATTGATTTCATAATATATTATTCAATAAGGAGACTATAGAATGGAGCAAAAATGATTAAACTTATTGCTTTATCTTGTTATTACATATTGAAATAATAATCTGATATGGATACTGAAAAACCACCTAGGAGGCTAAAGCAGGAGAATCACTATGAGTTTGAGTCTAGCCAGGGTTACAAAGTGAGTTCAAGGTAGCCTGAACTGCATACTGAAACCCTATGAGAGAGAGAGAGAGAGACACACACACACACACACACAGAGAAAGAGAGAGAGAGAGAGAGAGAGAGAGAGAGAGAGAGAGAGAGAAAGACTGGTATGTAGTTTTCTTGTGATGACTTTGGCTTTGGTGTCCAGATGATATTGTTTGGAGCGTGTATCCTCGATTCTCATTATAAACTCATAAACTCATCAGAAGAGCTTTGGATCTATCCTTGTAGCTTATCCAACAAAGTCCACCTCTAAGTGTTGTTGCTAAGTCCAGTACAACCATTAGTTTTGGCATCCTAGGGGTCTGCATATTATTGTATAAAAAAAGGTGAAAATTTCAGTACATGGAAATAGTGGCCATATGTGAAAAATATAGCAACTTATTACATAGATGTAATGGCCTTTTAAATATACTGATTTATTTTGTTTTTTACTTTCATGCTAATTGTTACCAGCTCTCATAAAGAATTTCCTTTTAAATGTCATAGTAATTCCATCAAAACACTTAATGGGCATGAATTTACCAATGTGTATAAATAAATTATAAGAAAATAAATAAACATGCACTTTTATACTGTTTGTTATACCAAAGAGTTTTTTTCAGAATAAATCCAATTAACACTTCACTTTCAAAACTGAGAGCCTCTGAGTTTGCTTGCCGGGTGCAGGAATGGTCCAGTGTTATACAGTCAGCCCAGTAAAGAAACCATATCTAGTTCACACTTGGGGGAATATGAGAACAAATACTCACTGTGACTAGAATGGCCATTCACAAGAGTGTAAGGAAATAGTCATCCACCAAATACAGCAGTATTAACATTGTGTCTCTGAACTGGGACTATCTTTCATGGGTGATGTGCTTAATTTTTTTTTTTTTTGAAGGAAGGAAAGGTTTATTTAGCTCACTGTTTGTGGAAGTTTCAGTCCATAATCAGCTGGCTCCAAGGTAGGGTGGTGTGGCATGGGGCAACACTTCAAGGTAGCAGGCAGCAAAAGCAACCAGAGCAAAAATGGGGGAAGAGCAAGCCTCTTTTCCTCCCTTATATTGTACATAGCTCATGCCCCCTCCAGGGCCAGTGAAGCTCTCACAAAATGTCCTTGCCCTCCTCTTGCACAGGATGAGGATATTTACAAAGTAAGAACTCTGGCTCCCTGCTAAGTCTCTTAGTTAAACTTCGTTTTTTAAAAATTTTTTTAAAATTTTATTTTAAAAGGGGATAAAAGTAAACATAACAAAACAGAACAGAACAGGACATAAGAAAACATAAATTTCAAAGCTAGAGAACCAGAGATCTTCACTATCTGTCATATTGTCTCTTGTTTTCTTCCAAATGGTTGTCCCTATCTTTGCATATGGGGAGCTCATACTAAATAACATAGCCAATCTTTTCACAAGATGTGTAGTTCACTGGCTCCCACTTGCTGCTCGGGGGGGTGGGACACAGGGCAGGGGACAGGACAACATGAGATGTCTGATTCTCAGCCCACACGCAGGCAGGATCACAGCCGCCCTCCCAGAGAGGGGAGGAGTTCCTTGTTCTCCTGGCACCCAGAGTCAACCGCACGGAGCAGGTCCTGAGGCGCCAGGGTCTCTCCCCTGCTGGGCCCCCGAAGTCCACTATACTCACCTGCTATTTCTTTCTGATGAATTGACCATTCTATTTCCAAAGTTCTGAAGTAGCCAACAGACCACAGAAAGAATTCTCTTTAGGCTCCTGTTTGAAACCAGCAGCTATAGCAATCTGTTGGCCTTGCTTCAGGGCCACAATGTGCTTAATTTTTAAGAGCAAAATCTAACCTTTCCTTATTACATTCATCTACTAGGAATATTTAATTTATAAGAAAACTTTTTCTTTTTGTTTAATGTCACTCTACCTCAACACTAACCTCGAGTTCTTAATATATGCTGAAGAATGTAAGTGTTAGCAGAGATGAGGCCAGGAAGCCCACATGACTGGTCCTCATTGCCTAGGAGCTCATAGCCTCACTGTGAGAAGATGGACGAGTTAATATTACAATGTGATTTGTGACATCATTCATTCTTTTATTGACTGAATTTACTCATTCATTTTATGTAACATGTGTCTTCTGTGCCAGGTGTTATGCTAAGCTGTTAAAAGCAGGAGCTCTTCACTTGGAAGGTTTTAAAATCACTTGTTAATCTTAAAAATGACACCCCAGATCACCCTCAGAGATTGTCATTTCAATGGTGTGAGCCCATTGTGGCCAGTGGAAGTCTGAAAAACCCCTCAGGTCATTCTTGGGTGGAGCCAAGATTGAGAACCACTTCTCTAATGAGAAGTTTCTTTCTTTCTAGGAAACTCTAATCTAATGGAAGAAATGCACAACCAACCAGGTGTGTTATTTAGGGTTCTCTAGAGGGATAGAATCACTAGCAAATAGCAAATAGTGTAATTATGCAAAGGAATTCATTAGGTAGGCTTACAGGCTCAGAACTGGGAGAATCCACAATGGCTGTCTACATGGCGGAGAGCAAAATGTTCCAGTGGTTGCTCAGCCCAAGAAGATGCAAAGCACAGAATAACAATGATGAAGGATGCAGTACCAGAGCAAGGCTGAAGGCCTGGAAAGTCACTGTAGAATCACCATTGTGAATCTGAGGATTGGTGTCCAAAGCCCATGGGGAAGATCAGAGCTCTTCAGAAAGGGGCACACTTTCTTCTCATTTTTGTTGCATGGAGGTTACCAGTCTATTAATAGGTTTCACTTGAATCAGGCTTGGGTCTTTTCCTCTCAGTGTGCTTGCCTGCATGTTAACAATCCACAAACAGACCCAGAACTGTATACTGGAATCTGCTAGGCATGTCTTAATTTGTTTACATTCCCAAATCATAATGGTCATATTAGGTGATTGTAATTCATTGTAGAAAGCCTTATTATAGCAGGGATTTGGGGGATCTTTGGTCTTTTCTCATTTTCTATATGAAGAATAAGTCTTAAAGATTAATGGGTTTCCTCCTGTTATAGGTTGATATATGATGGAGTCCAGGTATTAACCTAGATCTATCAGCTCTGACAAATCTAAATCAGTATACTATGTCTACCAATTAAGGCAAAAGATAAGAGCCAGAACTATTTATTTCATTACATGACAAGGAAATCCATAATTTTTGTATCTTCCAATATATACAAACTACTCTCATGAATTTCTAAGTACTTGTAAATGAAAAACTATAATAGCAATAAAAATGTTTCATGAATCCATATTCTCAAAACATTTACTCTACATGCTTGCTATATAAAGAAATTCTACAGAGGTTATTTTTTAAAAATCATGATTCCCATTCCTCAGAATATTCATCTAACACAACTGGGCAAAGTGTGTTTGCTTACCATTATCATGAAAATATGTTAATAGTGAATATAATTCTGGAATTTAGGGTAGAGACTGCCTTGATAATGTGATCATAATGATCAAATCTTCAAATATATACCATTGTGTAATTTGGACATCCCCCAGTCTTTCTTGAAAGTGCCCTTCTAGTTAGATTTTGTTTTACCTTCTCAGAGACTTCACAGTATCCTGTTATTTCTCATGCAGGAAATGACAAAAATCTGAATGCAGAGTTTCTGTTTAAATTATTCTATTTTAGTTTGTATTTTGTATAGTTTTACTTTAGGGAAACTTTTGCCTGTGGAAAAACAACTCAGCTCATCATAAAAAGGGTATACACAGGCAAAAAGTAAAAGAACTTTTTAATATTTTGTACTGATGTTTTATACATCAGTGAAGTCATACATGGCATGTCCAAATTGATAAAAAAAATGGAAGCAGAATCTCTGCTATGTCCATCTGCAGGTTTCCTGAGCAAGGATTATTAACTTCTGAAAGAAGTTCTAGCCCTTACCAAAATGAGGCTAGAGCTACAACTGGGAAAAATAAAGCAGAATTTCACTATTTTAATCAGATTGCAGTAGCAACACAAGGAGAACAAGGCATTCTAGGTAGAGATTCAACTAAAAGTGAATTAAAAACCCTCAGTGATACAAATACTACATGAGAGAATAAATATTTAAGAATGTAATTGAGATATTTAATGGTTATAATGATTTTGATTTAGAGATTTCAGAATGTCTGAAACTTAAAAATATCACAATGATTTAAATTATGCACATCTGTAGGGGTTCTTTTAATGTCTCATAGCTGTCTCATTTTTATCTGTGAGATTCTATTGTGGTTCTATTGAGTTGAGTATATGAAAAGGTCCTACAAAGTTCAAGACAAATTTTTTTTCTAGATCACATTTCATCATAATAATCAGTGATTACAGCTCTGGGTCAGTGTGAATAATAAAAACTTTAGTTATTTCAACCTATTGGTTGATATATGTAAACCAGTTTCTGGGTCATACAAAGAAACACATGGCTGCCTGTGCCTGCCATCGTTTCCCTCCTCCCTCCCTCCCTTTCTTCCTTTTCTTTCTTCCTTTCTTTCTTCTTCTTCTTCTTCTTCTTCTTCTTCTTCTTCTTCTTCTTCTTCTTCTTCTTCTTCTTCTTCTTCTTTTCTTTCTTTCTTTCTTTCTTTCTTTCTTTCTTTCTTTCTTTCTTTCTTTCTTTCTTTCTTTCTTTCCTTTTTTCTTGCTTTTTTCAAAGAGACTGGGTCCTGCATAAGATTGAACACAACTCAGCATGAGATGTGCTTCTGTGGGCATTTGATTCCAAGGAAGCAATTTATGGAGGTTGGGACAGGTTTTTCTAGAATATGTTTGTTTCATATGCAAACTATGCTGTTGCATTTATTATTCTTATTTTAATTACACAAATTTATGGTATCAGTGAGATAATATGATTTATATATAGGTAATGATCAAATAAAGACAATTAGGATTTCCACCTCCTTAAACATGGTTGTATAGTTATGTTACTATTGAATATGGCTCTCTGTATCAGAGAGGGTGCACATAATGACTTCCCATTCCAAGATCACCTGTTTTAACAATAAGTAGGTTCCATTATCCCACATACTGAGAAGTCTGGAGAAAGGGTAGTTCCAGTGTTGTTAATTTATTGGCTGATTGATCATTAAAAACCCAAGGTTTTTTCCTTGTCTTTTTTCTTTAGGTATACTAACTTTGTCATTGGCTAGCTTCCTTGAGGGCTGCAAAGAAGACAGTTAGAGTCCCAGTCATGAGATGTAGAGAGCACAAGGTTCAATAGCGTGAGTCTTTTATCCCATGTGCCTCTTTACTAAGAGATTACTTTTCCTTAAGTTTCTAGCTGATCACATTCATATATTGAAGCCAAGTGACATAAGCAGGCCTAAACAAGTTGCTAGCAAAGGAAACAAGATTATCCTAATTATATGCTTAATCAGGATTTACCTGAGTCACATGGGGAAGATGAACACCTGAGTTAAGTGAGGGCTACTGCTGTTTGGATTAAACACAAGTGATTCTAGGCATGTAGTCATGGCCAAGTGGTTAAGGCGATGGATTTGAAAAGCAAGTGATTCTGTGAAGAATAAAGAAAGTGACAGAAGAGTGAGAGAAAAAATAGTTCAAGGAAATCTAACTTAGAGATGATTCTCTACAGGAACAGATGGAATTTACAGTTATAGGAAGCAGGTGGCAACAGAGTGAAAGGGCTTTATTTTTAGTCTCTCTAAGTGGGCCTCTATGCAGATGAGGTCAGAAATGTGGATAAAACAGAAAGGGGCTTTGGAAGCTTTCTGTATTAGTCACTTTCCCATCACTGGGATAAAATATTCAACACCCACAAGTGAAAGGAAGAGAAGTTTATGTTGGCTCACAGTTTCAGTGGATTCAGTCCATGGCTGGCTCCAAGGCACAAACAGCATGGCAGAACAGCATGGCAGGGGAAAGCCGTTTACACATGGTGGCCAGGAATCAGAGAGAGACAGCACAGCCAGCCATGAGAATCCTGCACAGCTTTTCAAGTCACGCTTTCAGTGACTTGCTACGGCTCCCTAGGCTCCACCTCTGAATGTGAGGCCCTGGGAACATTTTAAATCTGAACCATAATACTTTCTTACCCTAATCATTGTGTTAATGTCTATTTATTTATTTTTTTCTGAAAATAAAACAAGATGATTTTATGAGTGATTCCCTTTATCTCTACAGCCTGAAAACAGAAATGGGAATGGTTTACAATGAATTCCTAATTTCTAACTATCTAGGCATCCATCCATAGATACTTTGGAAAACCTGTGTGTCAGACATCACTGTAAGCTCTAGAATTAACGTTGAATGGAGAACAGCAAGACTGTACCCAAATGGAACTTACATTTTAGTGGAGGAAGACAAACCACAAACAAATAACCAGATAAGTGTATAAAGAATAAGATGATGATAAATTCCACAGTGTTTTACATGGTATGTTCAGGGAAGGCCCTATTAAAAGGATATTTGATTAGAGATCTGAAGGAGTAAGCTGCCAAGATGATGTCTAGTAGAGGGATGTTCCAGACACAGGGAACGGAAGATGTAAATTCTTAAAGTAAAAGCTTGCTTGAAGTCCAAGAAAGTCAGTGTGACTGGACCAGCGTAAAGAAGAGAAATAATAATATGAGTTCAATGAAATGGCAAGGGCTAGAGCATGCAGGGTATTGTAGATCAATGGTTCTCATTGTGTGGCTCCCTTGACCAGTCCCACATCAGCATCACCCACAGACTTGTTAGAAATGAAAATTATTGCAATCCGTTTGGGCTTCCAAAGCCAGAAGTCCTGGGGTAGGATAGGGTGAGGCAGCAATCTATCTTTTAACAAGCCTGCAGGTGGTTTGGATTCTACTGCAGCTGAAGTTGGAGAACCAGGTTTGCTTACTATTTAAGAATTTTAGATTTAGTTCTGAGTTGAAATGGGGAGCTGCTGATGGTTTCAAGTGTAGGACATAGCAAGATTTGCACTTGAAAATGATTACTCTGTTTATTTTGTTTACAAAACAAAACAAGAAACAAAAGAAAAAGGAGAGAAGCAAATAAATCAGCTGCAGAATACTATGAAAGTCTGTACAAGAAATGTTGATGTCTTGGATCAAAATGGCAATGAAAAGTAACCTGAGTTGTTATGTATTTTGAAGATAAAGCCAGTAGGTATGGCTGAGTGAGAGAGTGAAAGTGGAGATGAGAATAAGTCCAAAGTTTTGGCTTGGGTAATTGGAAATATGGAATAACTCTTTAATGAATAGCAGAAAATTGGAAGGGGAGATTATAAGCAATAAAATCAGCAGTAGGGTTTGGTTGCATTAAATCTGAAATGGATTTACCCAACAGGGAGTTCAGGGGAGTGGTTTGGGCTAGAGATAAAACTTTTGAGAGTTATCAGGGAATATGTGATACTTAAAGTCATAGGCCCTAGGAGATCACGCAGAGGATGAGTATAGGTGAAAAATGGTTCCAGAGTTGAGTTCTGAACAGTTAGAGCTGGGAGGAAATGAGGAACCAGAGAAGGAGTAACATACTGGAAGAGAAAGGAGACATGGTTCCCTGGAAGCAAATTCAGCATGTGGATCAAGAAAAAGGAAATGTTGTTAGGACATACTAGTGTGAGAAGAAAAGTTACTCCACTGCCTTGGCTGTAAGATTTAAAAGGAACACAAGAAGCTCAGGTAATTAATATCTTACTGTACCATTTAAATCAATTTTAAAATCTCTGATAAAATATGATTTAAATAAGGACAAAAACTGATTGTGTCCTCACATCTCCCCTAACTCCCTTTAACCTATGCTTAGCTTGATCATGTTTTGTCTTTATTTAAAATTTTGGCATATTGTTTACAATAAAAGTTTTTTTGGTGATTATTCTCATTTAAAATATTACATTAAAACTTTTGCTTTAATTACAGAATTTTTGGCACTTCATTAAAATTCACACTGGAGATAAACACTTCATTTGAGCCATTTTATTTTTAGGGCAGACTGAAGACTGAAGACTGCTTAGGTACCACAATACTGCATAAGGGTAACTGACCCAAGCTGGCTCCCGTGGTATTTCAAGGGGGACTGAGACCAGAGAATGGGCTGGAGAGAGGATGACAGCAGTGAATTTATACAGGTATTTTTTTTAAAAGAAGTTTTGCTGTTGAAAAGAAGCAGAGAAATGGAGATAGCCATAGGAATATGGACTCAAGTAGGATTTTTCTTCATATAGAGAGTACTATGGCATATTTTTGTGCACTGAAGATGATAGAAAAGTGTGCATAGGGATAACACAGCACAGGGAACATATAAGTGTGAGCAGACTCTGGACAGGTGTTTATGCAGATGGTTGATGAGGGCCCTTGGAGTGAGGATAGGGATGTATTTTCAGTTTTATTAGAAGAAAATCAGGTCAACTTACAAAAGGACATACAATAAAATATGAATTCTTAAAAAGAGAACAAGAAGGCCAAGGATTTAGCTCAGTGGCATAAGTGCCTGCCTGGCAAGTGCAAGGTCATAAGTTCAATCCCTGGTACAAAAGAGAGAGAGAGAGAGAGAGAGAGAGAGAGAGAGAGAGAGAGAAGCTTAAGGAGAAAAAAACAGCAGTAACACTAAAGCACAGTGGTTGTGATGATGGGCACAGCCAGGGTGTAAACTTCCTGGCAGCTATGGACAAAGGGAAATGGTTAAACTACTTAACTCTGTATGTAGAAAAGGAAATAAAACAAAAGGTCAGTAGATGCAGCATTCCTGGTAACTGTTGCATTTCTAATGTGAATTACAGACTGGGCAAACATTATTACTATTTTATCACACATAAATAGGAGTGATCACCATGGGTCATTCTTGCAATATCCTCTTTAAAGGGCCACATTGTTGATAGAGGTTGTTGAAACATTTAAGTTCTTGGTGTTTAATATGAGTAAGTCTTAAACTTATACTTTCAAAGAGACAAGGAGATGAGTGTTCTTAAATTTAAATTGTCTGTTGATATTTTGATGGGAGCTTAATAGCCAGCATAATAAGAAGATCCCATCAAACTTAGAATACACCACTATGCTCCACTGTAGCACAGGGACAGTGCCCGTGTCTCCAGGAACCAGATGGTGGCATGCATCCACGGGTTAGGATAGTGATGAAGCCAGCTTCTTACTGTAGGCCTAGTGGGAGGCACCCTGGCTTCAGGTAGAACTGCAGGCAAAGGCAAGGCTTTTCTCAGAAGGACATGAAAACAGAATTTGGTTAAGACTACGCTAGAAGCATGACAGAGATGGTTTTAGCTTTAAGCTTTTTCAGAGACGTGATAGTTTGCTACAGTGCTCATTTACCACTTTAATGGGCCTTCTGGTGGGCAGAGCTCACCGATAGGTGAGGGAACACATTGGCCTCGTGTATGGAGTTATTTGTTACTGATCTCTTAAAGGTTGGAACATACCAGCCTGGAATTATAATTTTCATTTAAAAATTTTCAGTTTTTTCCTAAAAGTGAGTGGACTGGAATCATTTGGCATGTAAGTGTCTCAGCCAAATAAGCACACAACACAAAACCTAGTCAAACTTAATGTTTTGTTTTGTATTGTATGAACTAAAAAAATAGGCACAGATTAAAATTTTCAAACTTCAGGATATGTTATTAGTGACAAAACCAAACCAAACTTCCCCCAAACAGCCAAAGCATGTACTGTGAATACTGTTTATCCTTACCTTTTGGCTTTTTTTCTACTTCTGCCACTGAAACAGAAACTCGTATAAGAATGAACTGAGGAAGTGCAGCAAAAATGATTTGGTGCCAGTCTGCCCGAGAGGGCCTTATCAAAGAAATTAGCAAGAGCAGAATCCCAGGGCTATGCTCAGGGACCAAGGAAAGCACACCCGGAAACCCAGAGCTGTGTCACTGGGCTGGACCAGATATGTACACTAAAACATCCAACCCAGTGACATGTCTCACACCGAGTCCCATGGGATTTAAAGTGCCAACTTTTTTTTTAAACCACCAAGAGTTCATCTTTAAGAGGAAACTATTCAAATCTCTGGTCTCTTAGACATGATGATTCATGTCGAAGTCATTTTATACTTTTGAGGTTTGTCAGGGATATAATGGAAGCAAAGCTTTTCCCAAACACATAGACTGTTTGTTTCTTGCAGAGGAAGTGAAAAATGAGGAAACCATCTGGCATTTGCTCAAAATATCAAGATAATTGAGGCCAAACTATCTTTTAGCTTAATTTTATATCAATGAATACCCTTCAAGTCTATTTCCATGTTTTCTTTGTAGAGACTGTCTAAAGGAAAGAAACTGAAATTTACTAGCAAGAATTTTACTGTTGGATCATGCTCTCCACCTTCCCTAGAAATTTTTTTGGTTTTTTTTTTGGTGCCAGGTATCAAACTCACAACTTCATGTTTGCCAGGCAGCTGCTTATGCCACTGAGATAATCCCCAGCCCCTTTCCTAGAAATTCTGTTATTCTTGAATTAATATACATGTATATGTATGTATTAATTAAAGAGGTATTAATAAAAATACTATAGATTAAATATTATAGATTATTGTAGACTACCTTTATTGAAAACTTCATAGCATTGATCAGATATTTTCTACAAACAATGCAATCTCTTTGTTCAATCTCTCAAAATTTTCCCTTTCAGGCTGATTGGTGGACAATGTGAGATGAAGTTGATGTCTTTTCTGTACAACAGAGATACAGATTGAATCTCTGTTGAAAAAAGACATTGTATACATCCAAGTTTATTTTATAAATTTAATTTTGCATTTCTAATTTAGAAACACATGTTTCACGCCATCTCTTAATGCTTTATTAAAGCTCATATTTCTTATAAAAATGTAGCCATATTAAAAATGTTTCATAGCTGTGTTTTTCTTTTCAACCAGTACATGAAGAATTGCTTTATTATTAATCAAGAAACATAATTATGTTATGATACTTTCTCACCAAATCAACAGACATATATTATCTATCTTTACTGGTTTTTAATCTGACTGTGATACTTTTTGTTTTGCTGGGGAATAAATTTAAAAAATTTGGGATACAGTGTAACTCCATAGTTAAAGGAAAATTTTTGTTTTCTAGGAAAATTTGTACTAATTTCCAGTCAGACTTGAAATCATTATATCAAACAGATCCCAATATATTTAACTGCATTAGCTTATTCTTCTGACTGCTAAGCATTTGAAGATCATTCTCACTTTTATATAAAAATTTTCCCTCAATTCCATCACCCCAAATTATATGGAAAGATTATATGTCCTGTCTTATAAATTTTACAAACTAGATGATTCAATTAGTTCTTATGTTTTTATACAGTGTACTAAAAATATAGAACTTCATAGTTTTGCTAAGGATATGCACACATGGAATTATATGGCTAGAAAGTAATTTTGATCTCTTAATTATATTATGTATAAAATTATATTAATCATATATGTATAAAATCATACTAATTATATATTTAAGAATATAATTACTTTTCCTTCTCTTCTTCCTCTTTGACTTTATCTTCAACTTGTTTTTTCAATAGACATGGAAATATTCTACTGGCGACTCCTATAGTTAAACTTGTTTTTTTTTAATTTTTTTAAATTTTATTTCAAAGGGGGTAAAATTAAACACAACAAAACAGGACAGAACAGGACATAAGAAGCATAAATTTCAAAGCTAGACACCAGAGATCTTTCACTATCTCTCATATTGTCTCTTGTTTTCTTCCAAATGGTTGTCCCTATCTTTGCATATGGGGAGCTCATACTAAATAACATAGCCAATCTTTTCACAAGATGTGTAGTTCACTGGCTCCCACTTGCTAAGGGGGTGGGGGACACGGGACAGGGGACAGGATGACATGAGATGTCTGATTCTCAGCCCGCACGCCAGCAGGATCACAGCCGCCCCCCAGAGAGGAGAGGGGTTCCTTGTTCTCCTGGCACCCAGAGTCAACTGCACGGTGCAGATCCCAACGTGCCAGGGTCTCTCCCCTGCAGGCCCCCTAAAGTCCGCCACACTCACCTGCTATTTCTTTCTGATGAATTGACCATTCCATTTCCAAAGTTCTGAAATGGCCAACAGACCACAGAAAGAATTCTCTTTAGGCTCCTGTTTGAAACCAGCAGCTATAGCAATCTGCTGGCCCTGCTTCAGGGTCATACTATAGTTAATTTGCCAAATAGGAAATGTGGTTTCCTAAGATTTTCCTTAGTTGGAAAATCAACATAATTCCTCATTTTTTTATTTCTCTTCTTTTTCCTAGACTACTTATTAATAGTCCCTTAATTAAAAATAACTGGATGGTCATTTTGGATGGTATTTGACTCACACACTTTTCCTGTGCCTTAAAAAAAATCAGGATTTTGAAAGACCAGGTTTAACTTCCCACACTAAACAACTATAAAGCTAGAAAAAAATGAGGGAACAATTTTCAAGATTTGGACATTTGTCAAGGGAGGGTGGTCATTTCTGAGTTGAGACACTAAATGGCAAGTCCCTCAGTTGCCTCAGATTTTTCCTTGGGAGATTCTCAGGCTTCAGCACATGATAGGAAGGAACCCAGGTGGATTAGGGTAGTCTGTCTGAATCCTGTACCCAGGGAAAGTATTGGTAAAATAATGATGAAATAAGAACTTCTCAACTGCATAAATTGGAAGAATACATCACTTGCAAAAGTGCACTATAAGAAATGTTTATGGAAATCCTTCATGTGGAAGGAAAATAATAGCAGTCAGAAATCTAGATTTGTAGGAACAAATGAAGGAAACTGAATAAATACCTATGTAGGTATATATTTACATATTTGTGGAAGATAATTAATCATTTGAAACCAAAAACCATATATTTAGGAGTTTATGTTATAAGTAGAAGTAAGATATATGAGTAAAACAGAAAGATGATCAAGGAAGAGAGAAGTAAAAGCATACCACTGTAAGGTTTCAAAGTGTACATGAAGTGATATAATGTAATGTGAAGCTAGACTGTGATGAGTTGTAGTATGAGCCTTGGACCAATGGCTAAATACGGCATCAGGGACAGCCACACCAACTGCATTTTATTCATCATCAGTTATAAAATGAGAAATACACTAGGTATTTTGCAAATGTGAAGTTACTGTCTTTCATTTTCTGTGGTTTCTTAGGCTTTGTGGCAGTATCTGGAAGACTCGTACTTACCATTTACTTGCCATACTAGTTCAAGCCATAGAATGAACTGGAATAGGAATTGTGGTCATGGGTATAGTGGTGTGTGATGTGCACAGTTACTACCAGCTACCCCACAAATAGAAGGCAGCTTAACACTTGGCTCAGGAAACAGTGATAGCTGGGGAGCTTACTCATAGGATTTCTCGAGGAGCCCTTTGACCAGAGTAATTAAGAGGAGGAATGGGTACCACGACTTCCCACTAACTTTTGATGATCAATTCTGGATCCATGTCTTAATGAACTGTATAGAAGCTTTGGACCCTTTAGGAGTTTGTATTCTTTGCATGCCTTTCCCTCTACCAGGGTGAAAGTCAAAGCAAAAAACTCCTGTTTTTCTACCATTTCCTTTCCTTTTCTTTTCTTTCCATTATTATTGTTCAAACTTTATCCTAACAAACTCCAGGACTAGTTAGATTCTTTCTATTTTTAGTGAAATTTGGTTGCATTACAGTGTATTAGTCATTATTAAATTTTGAGGAATGAGTATTTTTGGATCCAGATAATTTTTACTACCTCAATACTTGGAAAAAGTAGCATTCCTCTGAGTTAAAGCCAGAACATGCCCAAGAGCCCATTCCATTCTTTGGATGGGAAATGGAAATTCATTTCTCATTACCTTTATAGTCATGATTTCTCTTTCATGTTCATTGCCATTGCTTTGGCTGAACACTTCATGTACTACTCCTTGGACCAATCATTAACATGTTTATTCAACACTTGTATTTCTTTGGGCCAGGTTTTATCCCCAGAACTTAAGGACACAGAAATGAATCAGGAATATACTTTGTCATTAGTGATCATTCTGATGGTTATTAAAAAAAATACTAGATATACATATTTGTCAAGGTTTGGTCAAAAATAAGACACATTTTTGGTGGAGATGCTGGTTAGGTTAATATAGGGAATAGGTCACAAGGTTGCTAGAAAGTAGAAAAGGCACAGAGAGGATACAGAGGTGCCCCAAAGAGAAGGAGGTAAGGCAGAGAACAAAAAGAAGAGAGATAGAGATAGAGATAGAGATAGAGAGTCAGAGAGTCTGAGAGAGAGAGCAAGAGAGAGAGAGAATGAACCACCAACAAAACAAACAAATAACCCCCCAAAATCCAAAACCAAAAAACAGAAAAAGAAAAAAACAAAACAAAAACTCAAAAAAGAGACTGGCAGAATTTGATAATTTGATAATTTGATGCTGGAATTTCTTGTCTGTGATGAAAGAAAAAAGAAAGGATCCAGTAACATCTCCCTCTTCCTGCTTTCTGGTCCTCTCCTAGTTCCCTTTTGATAGAATTCTCATGATGCAGGGACAACAGAATCCGGGAAATATAGTCGGCTGTGTCCCCAGGCCCATCATTACTGACTGACAGGAGTTTAGAAGGGTAGGGGAAAACTTAAGTAACTGGCATAACTATTTGAAATTGAAATAAGGCATTGGTAAGTAGATCAGCTGATTGAAACACAGCTGCAGTGAGGCTAGCAGGTGGAGATACTCATCCTACTTCGCAGGGAGTTGGCAATTCATACATCACAACAGGGGTGATGCTGGCAGTGAGCTCTAAAGATGACCAAACAGCAGTCATAAGTGCCCAGTCAGGTGTTTATCAAGGCACAAGGCAGAGCAAACCAGGATCAAAACAAAAGCCAGGTAGCTGGGACGTTTTTCAAATAATTCAGATGAGATCAGGCATAATCAGGATGGTATGGTCATAGAATCTAAATAATTCAGAATACCTTGTGTTTAGGGTTGGAAAGAGAAGAGAAGGGACACAGTCAAGGATTCACACTGTCAGTTCATATTTGTTAAGAACGTACCATGTATATCCCTGTAGGATGCTGTGTGGAGTAAAATATGGAAGAAGGTAGATAAAGTTCTTCACCATGGAACTTATATTCATGTAACGAAGGCAGATAATAATCACATATGAACAAAAAGTAAAATGATCACAGAATGCTGTCAAGTCAAAACTGGGATACACTGGTGGAGGATAAACTAGGAAAGGCATTTTAACTTAGTCTGGTTCATCTAGGCAGGTCTATATAGGGTGATATCTGAGGGATGCAGCAAAGCAATGTAAGTGCCTAGGGAGCTATGAAGCTCATGTCTGGGGCCAAGAAAAGACTGGGGTGCCTGTCTTTTGCCTGTACACATGTGCACACAGGTGTACACTTTGTTTATCATGACAAGTTATACATAAGTGTCCCATTAGATTATAGCAAGAGAGTGCCTCACTGTAAGGACATCTGGCAGGGTCAAGCTGATTGATCTTCAGAAAGGAAGTAGACAGAGAAGATGTTGTCACTGATGACTACATGTGTGAGGCCATAGTGGAGATCTGTTCCACAGCAATGGAGGCCATTGCCCGTGGAACCATTTAAACCAGGGCTATTAACATCTGCTTTTTGAGTTAGAAGTGCTTTGATGATGATGTGAAGAACTTCATCATGTTAGAGACTATTTTAAATAATCAATAGATACCAATATAAAATATAGATATTGCATACTTTGCTTCAGGGAGAAAATGAAATAGTCTCAACATAATTTGAACACTTTAGTTATAATTATATTTTCTTTACTAAAATAATATTTATAGACAAAGAAAGAAGGGAACCAAACATATGATGAGACATAATTAAAATAGTCTGCATTCAATCTTCATTTTTAGTGATTAAAATAGTAACATATTATTTGATAAATACATGTCACGTCATGAAACTAAGTTATCACATTCACTAATGGAACACATGGTCTTGACTCTGCCATGTTACTTCAGAGTAGAACATTTTTAAACTTATTGTGTCTGTCTGTATATTTCCCGCCATTATCTATTCTTCTTAGATAACTGTGTTAACTTTTGTCAATTTAACAATTGGTTTCACCACACATGTATGTACATATTATTTATAATCTTTATTAAAACAGCATACTTTAGTCTTCTGCGGCTTTTCCCTTTTTCTTCAATTTTGTGGTCTCTAAGATTTTTAAAAAGTTTTTTAATCTTTATTATTGCATATGTGCAGTGCATAATGACTATATTCATTGTGGGAATTGATACATGTACATAACACATCTCAGTTTTTTTGTCCTTTCCTTCTTTTCCCCTGTTTTTGCCAGTATCATGTTCATTTATCTTATAAGTACTTATAAAGTGAATTGTCATATATAAACAAATAGATTAATAGGCAAAAACCATGTAAAACACATAAGATAATTATATTAAATCAAGAAATAGTTTTAGATACATTGGCAATGCTGAATGACAATCACTTTCCCCGCTCTTTTTTCCTATTATCCTTTATACTGTACTTTATTTTTATATTGAGTTTCTCACATAAAAGAAAGCATGCAGTATTTAAGCTTGTATGTTTGATTTACTTCACTTAATCTTATGGTCTTGAGGTGCAACCATTTTCTTATAATTGTATCCTTCCTTGTTGTAGAGTAGTACTGCATTGCTACTCTACTGATGGACACATAGGTTGCTTCCAAGATTTAGCTTATTATGAATTGCGCTATATGAACTTGGGTATGTATACATCACTGTAGCATGATGTCTTTAACTCTTTTGGAAAGATACCAAGAAGGGGAATGGCTGGGTCAAACAGAATTTCTGTTTTTAGTTTTCTGAGCAATCTTCATACTGATTTCCATAGTGATTGTATCAATCTACACTCCAACAAACAAGGAAGAATTTATTTCTCCCCACAACCTCACCAGAATTTGTTTTTGGTTGATTTCTTGGTAATGGCCATTTTTTTCTGGATTGAAATGGACTCCCAGTGTTTTTTCACTTTGCATTTCTTGAATGGGCTGGAATGTGGAACATTGTTTCATGTATTTTTCAGCCATTTGTACTTCATGTGAGAAGTATCTATTCATTTCAAATGCTCATTTTTGGTTAGGTCTTTTAATTGAGAAGGTCTAATTTTTTGAGTTCTTTACATATTGTAGATATTAATCTTTTATCTGAGGGATAGCTGACATTTTTTTTCCTTCATTCTGTAGGTTCTCTTTACTCCGTTGGTGGTTTCCTTTACTGTGCAGGAGACATTTAATTTGATGTGATATCCTTTGTTGATTTTTGGTATTATTTCTTCTGCAACTGGGATTTTGTTAAGAAAGTATTTGTCTATATCTGTGTTTTCAAGTGTTTTACTTATTTTGTCTCCTAAACAGATTAAGTTTTTCTGTTCTAATGTCTTTAATACATTTTTATTTTAACTTATTGCTTGGTGGGAAATATGGTTTAAGTCTTCAGCACATGGATAGCCAGTTTTCCTAGCACCATTTGTTAAAGAAGCTATCTTTTCTCTAGTGAAAGAATTTGGCACATTTATCAGAGATGAGGTAGTAGAGTGTGTTTGAAATTATTTCTGCATCTTCTGTTCTGTTGCACTGATCCACAAGCCTGTTTTTTTTTTTTTTTTTTTTTTTTTTTTTTTTTTTTTTTTTTTTTTTTTTTTTTTTTTTTTTTTTTTTTTTTTTTTTTTTTTTACAATCACTGTAGTTTTATATCACTGTAAGCTGCAATTATGGTGGTCCCTGCCTCACCCTTTTGCATTCTAGATCTCTTCTGGTCCCATGTGAATTTTTGGATAGCTTTCTCTAGTTCTGTAAGGATCACTATTTGTATTTTGATTGGAACTGTATTAAATCTGTAAAACAGTTTTGGAGATATGACTCTTTTGACTATCTCAATTCTACCTTACCAGGAACAAGAGAGCATCCATTTCCTGATATCCTCTTCAGTGGTCTCCTTTTTCAGAGTTGCTTTCTTTGCAGAAATCTTTTACTTCCTTATTAGGTTAATTCCTAAGTATTTCATTTTCCTTGATGTTTTTGTAAAAGGTGTTTTTCCACTAATTTTACTCTTTATGAGTTTGTTATTGGTATACAGGAATGGTATTGACTTTTGAGTGCTGACTTTGTATCCTGATATACTACTGAATTTGGTTATTAATTCTAGGAGTCCTTTAGTGGAGTTTTAAGGGTCTTCTATCTACAGGGTCTTCTATTTAAGGGTCTTCTATCTGTTATGTGTAAATCATGATAATTTAAATTTTTCCTTTCTTATCTGTATCCCTTTTATTTCTTTTTGCTGTCTCTGGCTAATGTTTTGAGAACTATGTTGAACAGTTGTGATGAGAGTGAGTATCCCAGTCTTTTTCCTGATTTTAGAGGGAATATTTTCAGCTTCTCTCCATTTAGTATAACGTGGATGGTTAACTTGTCATAGTTGGCTATTATCAGATTGAGATAAAGACCTTCTATTCCTATTTATTTCAGTTTTTAAAAGTTATGAATGAATGTTGGATTTTGTTAAATGTATTTTATGCACCTGTTATGTGATTTTTGTCATTGCTTCTGTTTATGTGGTATATTATACTTAAATGATTTGCATATGTTGAACCACCCCTGAATTCCTGGAATGAATCCTACTTGGTCATGATGTATGATCTTTTTGATGATTTGTTGCACTCTTTTTGCCAGTATCCTACTAAGGATTTTTGCAACTATGTTCATTAAAGAGGTTGGCCTAAATTTCTCTTTTTCTGTTGGGATTTTGGTTGGGTCTTTTTTAGTTGGGTTTAGACTCAGGTAAGGCTTGCTTCCAGGAGACTTTGAAAGTGCTTTTTCCTAAAGAATTTGAGGAGCATTGGTGTTAGATCTGCTCTAAAGTTCTTGCAGTATTAGGCAGTGAATCCATTGGGACCTGGACTCCTCTTAGTTGATAGTTTTTAAATTACTTCTTCAATTTTACTGACATAAGATTATTAAAGATTTTTATGTTTCTTGGTTCAGCTTTGGCAGTTATATGTGTCTAGAAATTAACCCATTTCTTCTGAATTTTCCATTTTATTAGAGTGTAAGTTCTCAACGAAGCTACTGATAATCCTCTAGATTTCTGCAGAACTTGTGTTTTCATCTTTTTAACATTTCTAATTATATGATTTTGGGTATTTTACTTCCCTTATGTTGTTAAGATTGGCTAGAATTTTGTTATTTTGTTTATCCTTATGCTGGCCGTAAGGGAAGTGCTGATTGCCTCTTCCTTTTGCTGTGTTTTTCTCTGCCTCCTCAGTTTCTCTGTAGGTTCAGTTTTCCCATAAGGTCCTGGTTTCTGGGAATTCACCTCCCTCCTTTTTTCCCTTGAGTTATTATTTTCTAGTGTCTGGATTCTGAGCTGTGGAAAGCCTGAATTATGGTGTTTGCTACTTTACCATTTTTCTGGAAGTCCCCTTGTGGTTTCTAAGATTGTGCCACATTGTTATCTTCAGTGTTGTTTAATATTCTATTAAAAGAGAAATAGCAACTTATCTATGCTAGTAGTGAATATTTAGGCTATTATTATGATTGTTGTCACACAAATTTCTACTCTGAATATTTTGTTAGGTGTTGTCTGGACCTGTACAACATTCTTCAATTATGTATTCACATATATTTATGTGAACAGAATTGCATATAGTATACTACACATATCTCTGGAAGTGGAACAACTAAAGGTTTAACTTTATGAGTTAGTGCCATGTTACTTTCTTATAAATGATACTTGTTAAATTTTTAAAACTACAGAATTACTCATGACTTATGCCTAACTCCAGTTTGATCATTGTTTTCCTGGTTCTTGAAGCTTATAGAACTCTTTACTGCTGCCTTAATTATGAGAGATGATAGCATTTAATTTTATTCTACTGAAAAGATCTTGAACTTTTCTGCATTGTATAACTCAGAAGATGAAGGAGCACCATAATTTGTAGCTTCTCCTAGAAGGTAGATTTGTTGTGAAGCTAATGATATTGACTCTTTAGAACTTTAATTTCCCAGGTTCCCCTAGCTTCATTTGAAAATATTCACATGTATATGCTTTATTAATAATTAAAATGTTTTTCTTAAAAAGGTTCCCAACTTTTTATAAGTTTAAGCTTCCATAAAACTTGGATTTAGCTAGGTGTGGTGTGAACACCAGTAATCTCAGCACTCAGGAGGCTGAGGCAGGAGGATCACCTCAAGTTCAAGGCCAGCCTGAACTTGTCTCAAAAAGTCAAACCAAAAAATAATAAGAAATTCCAAAACCAAACCAAAACACTTCTCTAATTCCTCTTATCCTATATAATTTTTTAATTTGAGGTTTAATTTACATTTTACAACCTTGGCACCTCTGCAGTACCTGGAATTGTTTTTAAGAGATCTCTTAAAAGCTTGAAATATTTTTTCTTTGAAAATCATCTCAACTTTGAAAATCATCTCAAATAACAGACTAGGCATGTAACTAACTCAATAATGAGTTCTTTCTAAAGGATTTCGTACTAGTTTTAACAAATTTACTTAGAAATAAGACAGAATCCTAACAATTTTCGACACAGTGGAATAATCAAATCTATTTAAGTCATTGTTTAAGTTATTGGTTTTGGTTTTCAGAGTGAAATCAGATTTAAGGGCCTTATATATTAGTACTTTGTAGACTTGAACTAGAGTTTTTTTTCATAATTTCTGCCTCATTTGATGTTAAAATAATATATAGCATCAGGTATATATTGTAAGTCAGTTATCTATTTGTTCATGAGAAAGTACTGTGTTCATAAGTAGCTGACAATCCACCAGTGGTCATTAGTATATTGTGAACAATGATTTGAAGATGTACTCACTGACTTCTAATCACTGATTTTGACAGCTACCACTATAAAAACACATTCACACCAAGAAAGTAGCAAAGTTGGGTAGGAGTGTCATCGTCATCTTTCTAGGGAGATTATTTGTCATGAATATAATCTCGGTGGCAGGGTTCTTTGATTTTTTTTCTCAAAGAGAGGGCCCATCTTGAAGAATCTTTGAGTTTGGGGGATCCATTAAGGAAGAGAAGGGGCCCAAGGGGAGCTGATGGGGTTAGGGGAAGGCAAGAGGGAGAGTGAGAATGATCAGAATATGTCAAACGCATATATAAATGTCACAATGAAACTTGTGGCTTTGTGCAATTACTGTTCTACTAATTATAACTGTTACAAAAATCTTTGGTTTTTAACTAGCACTGGAGTGTCTCCAGAGATTCTATATTACAATACTTGTCCCACATTGAAAATCAAAGTTCTTTCAACTGCTGTTCATGGAAGGTGTCAGAGCTTGTCACATTGGCCTCCAACGCAGTGCAGTGGGTCAGGTCAGACATTCACTGCTGCTCTGCCCTGTCTGTTCCAACTCAACAAAATTCCATGGTTAACCTACAAAGCCACTGTGTACCTGGTTGTCATCTATTATCATTAAAGATATTCACATTTGTATAGAATTTCTATTCCTAGTGTTTACATTTCTTTTCATAAAAAGGTGCTTGGATGCATATTCTTTTCTAAAGTGTTAGACAATCTCAGAAAAGATTTTAGTGTATGACAAGTGTTTCTTTTAAAACAATTCTTAGATTTCTCAAAATATGTCCATGGATCTTGGCTCAAAAAATTCTGGTATATAAGCAGCAACTTGGTGTTTTATTCAACTTCAGGGTCCTCAGGTTCACCTGTAAGCCTTTGCTGTGAACCCCTCCTAGTGCACCCTATCCCAGCTGCCTCACTCTTCCCAGCACCCCTCCAGCCAGAGGTCCCTCTAAGTATTTCCACTTGACATCTAGTTTCCCCAGAGGATAAGGCTCATTCTTGCTTCTTAACTTCAGCTGTACTTTTTTCTCTGTCAGGGTGTGCTTTGAAGATTTCTCTTCCCATCTCTGAAAGAATCACTAATCCATCCTTTGACCATCTCAAACTAGGCAATGGGATTCTCAGCCAGAGGTAGGGTGCTCTTAGTCACAGAATAGCAACCTCAGTTAATTTGCATAGAATACCTTATCCCTATGTTTCTCTTATGTAACACATTCTGTCTGGGTAGTGTAAGACTCCTCAAGCAATAACAACTTGCACTTATATAGCCTTATGAACATGAACTCACATAAATCACATTCATTAGTACCTCTTTCCTTCAGAGATCCCTTTCCCAGGTGACTAGCATGCCTCTGGCCTGCCTTCCAACCTCTGCCTTCCTTCTATTACTGGCACAACTGTACTTGTTTCCCCAAGGGACATCCACCTGCCTGATCCCTTTCCTCACTCTCCTTTGATTTTCCCTCAGTTTAGCTGAGGTCCACGAGGCCCTGCTGCCAGCACAGAAATGCTCCCCCCTCCCCCTCAACTCACCGAAGTGTCTCTCTTCTGTTGAGATGACTCTCCTACTATGATTTACAGACAGGACTGAGATTGGCAATCCCTGCTGAACACCAATCTCCTGTCTCTTCTCTAGTAAAATAATCTACTTGTTATTTTTACCCTCCAGTCTTTCCATAAAAATAGGCAATCTCATCAATAAAATACCAGGAATAAATATTGAGTAGCATAGTCCTGAAGTTAGGCTGACTCCGGCTTGTCAACCTGAACTCTTAAAATGGTCAAAGCATCCTTCTGCTCCTGAACCTTTTTTTTTTTTTTTGTACCAGGGATGGAACTCATGATGTTGCGCTTGCAAGGCAAGAACTTACACCATTGAGCTAAATCCCTGGTTCCTGAACATTTTAATTAGGGGACAATTTTAAAAACTGTAGGCTTCAGCTTTTTCATTTGCAAAGTGGAATTAATAGTGTTTATTTCATATAGAAGTCGTGAGGGTTGGATGAGAATATAAATGTATTTACCACAGGGTTTAGCCTAGTCCACAGATAAAATGTTAGCTTTCATTTAAGAGTAGTGTTCTCACATGGATTTACCCAATAGTTCTGCTGTTTAATCTCTATGTCAAGCAAGTGAAAATGCTTACATTTTTGGCAATGTTTCTAAAATATTTAACATCTGAAGCATTACATTTTATGCAACATATTTGTTTTACTTTTGACTAGGACTTTTAGTGTATTATTTCTTTAAGTGCTTGAAAAGATAACACTGTTTTCCCCACTACTACCTGGGTAGTGTCATTTTTCTATGTAGGTTAAAAATTCTTAAAAACCAGATGTCCATCAATTCTGATTTTGTTCTAGGGGGGAGTATGTTTTATAATTATCATCCCCATTTCAAAGATGGGTAAATGAAAGCATAGGGAAAGACAATTTGCCTGAAGTCACAAAATGACTAAGGGGTAAGATAATGTATAAATCTGGGTGTAGTTTGCTCTTTGTGCAATTTTGTGTCAATATCTTAAAAAATGCACTAAAAAACCGAAATCAGAATCTTTGAATAGTAATCATGTGCCGAAAGATAGTGTATTCTTTTTTGCATAAAAGATTTTCTGCACTACAGCAGGGGGCCTTACCCTGATGTGTCAGGAGGAAGAAGAAAATTCATTTCTCACACCAGCCTGTCAGCTGCCTTTTATGATTGGACCATATACCATTAGACAATCACAAACACTGACAAGAGGTTTTCCTCTGTAGTGATTCTCATGTTTGAATTGGTTTGCTGAAATGCTGCACTATGCTGCATTACTAGAAAACACTACAAAGAATGGATGTGAAGTATGAGGCAATATTTATCATTTGGATATTTAATCTGGGTGTTTTAAATATTATTCCAATTTTGTTACAGTGTATTAGATATTTGAAGAGATTTTTAAAGATCCACATGAAAAGCAGAATAAATGATATATTTTTATGGATTAAGTTCTGCCTTGTTGGTATAATCACATCCTGAAAGTGACTTAAAATACCAGTCTTTACAATTTTTATTCCCAAAATTACATACATAATTTTGACTGTGTATTTGTAGCAATTTTACCAGAGCAAATTCACATCCCTGGCAGCTTTATATAATTCTTACACCTACCTTAGGAAAGACTTCCCCAATAGCAGGACAGAAGATATGTGCTCTTATATTAACTCCCAGTAGATTACAAAAAGTAATCAGAACCAAATGGAAGATATACTCTCCATTATATATTTTCAGACTTGAAACAGTATTTTTTTTTCTTTGCTGCATACTAAAGCAAGTAGCGACCTTTTAAATTATCTCTGGTCCCTTTATAACTCCTTGAGTAAGTGTATTGCAAATAAGCACATTTATCATTGAAGACTGTTAGTAAAGAATATGGTATTTATTCAGACAGTTCAGAGACACAACATTTGAAGAGTTTTAAGATTGCTTATTTGGTTTACAGCCATATTTACTCCTTGCCCAGTGTATTGCTATGTGATGAAAGTTAAAAAGCTCATCATTTCACCGATATCTGTCATAGCCAATGCAAAAATTCACTTTAAAGAATTAAAATATAAGGGTAGCCCATAAGAATTTCATAATGAGTTTTATGTTTGAGTTATTAAAAAATTAATAAAACATGTATTCCTGAGGTTAATTTTAAAGACACTACATTTCTTGAGTAAACATGAAAGCTATGCAGAATTTTCTGGATGAAACATTAGTACAGTACAAGGGCCCACTGTGGAGAGTTACTAACCACAGGCTGTGAGAATAACCTATAACCAGGATCTTGGTTACGGCACAGGTCTGATCACGGAGGTCAAGACCTACGATCTGTCTACACAGCAATGTGCGGCGCATCTCTCTTCTAACTTGGAATACATACAAGCAGGGTACTCTGTGCCCCCTGCTTCCTGCATATTAACAAGACCCATGTGCTAAGGCAATTAAGACATTTATGAATGCATCAGTATCAGTTAGTTGGGAGATTCCAAAATGCTTGTGGATGGAAGACTTGTGCTTATATGTTCACTCATTTAAGATTTGACCCTTACTGCCAAAAGGATGTGGGATGGCTGCCATACTTAAAACAGTGAAGTAAATATATTAAAACAAATATTAGCCTTTTACACAAACGTTTTCTTGTTAGTCTTTTTTCTGTGAAAGGAATGAGGTTAAAAATGGTTTGAAGTTTCTAAAGTCATTATGTCATATGGCTTTTCTAAAATTAGAGTGCCAAGTTTTCAGTAACTGTGTTTTATTTACATAATTTTATTAATTTTTATTAGCATTCAAAGCATACAGCCATTTCACCAATTGCCTTTTTGTAATTAAAATGTTATATCTTCACTTTGTTTTGGCTCTCAGTGAATACAGTAGCATCACATTTCATTAGCAAATACCGAGCAGTATTTCCTGATGTAATTAGACAAGTGTATTTGGTGTTTAACACGATTTTCATCTTCATTAGAGAGAGGAAGGAAACCTATGAGTCTCCTTTTTCACTTTGAAAATTCATCTGCCTTGAATGAAGATCTCTCCATAATTTTATTGTTCTTGTTTGATTTTGAGGCAACTTGTCACCTGGATTGGTGGATACAGCAAATTATCTGAGATTTGTGTGTGTGTGTGTGTGTGTGTGTGTGTGTGTGTGTGTATTGTAAGAATACTATGTTTGGAAAGCCAACACAGAAAGTAACAGACTAAATCTGAGAAAGATTTAGTGTTGAACCCATACATTTTACTGCAACCTTAGCCTTTTTCTTGAGACTGGATTTGAGAAATGGACTTGAGACTGGACTTGACCAATCTTGAGATTGGTCAATGGAACCTAGTTACTTAAGGTGCTGTTTGTATAGCTGGATGGTGATTTAAATTTCAGTAATAGCACATTATGCATTAGTGGACAAACCACTATTCAAGAGCATTGGAGAAGCAGTTTATAATAACCATTTTGTCACTATATATACTTCTAAAAATAAAAATAATTTCTTCACTGTCTCTTACTAAGCTATGGAAATAACTCTAGAAATAGGGCTTTGAATTATGAAAACTTTTTTCTTTAATACTCAATCATATTGACTATTCCCTCTCCCCTTCTATTGGCAAATTATAGGAAGTTTAAATTTTCCTATTTGTATCAACAGTATGTGGTCAGTTTTAGTTTGAGTTGTTATTTCTACGTAATATTTTCCATGTCAAAAATGTTATAAATTGTGTTAACTAAAAATCTTATAGAATAATGTACTAATTATGATAATTTAAATTGGTACTTGAAGGTATATGAGGGTTGAAAATATGACAACTTTCTCATAAAAATTGCTTCTGATATTTCTGATAGTCCTTTATAATTAGGTCTTCCTGTGTGGTGGTTTTGACCTTATTCTTAGTTCCGTGGAACAGGGAGATATCAGGGGATCTTCCTTACTTCGTCAGAAATTTAGTGTGATAGGATAAGATATGTATGCTTTGTCTTGCGTGTTATAAAAGCCGGAGTATAATGATTCAAGAAACTTCAAATCATTTTCATTTCAAAAGTTTCAAAACTTTTGTCATATGTGCCCCTTAAAAACATTGCTATGCTGTTTATTTGCTCAAGTGGTTTAAGTTAATTTATAAGAAGACTGACATAGTACAAAATATTTAAAATAGGACTAAGGAAAATAGAATTAGAAAAAAAGAGTGAAGATCAGAAACAAAATAGAACACAGTTGAGATAGTTGTTCCTAAGTGAGAAAGCAAAATTGGACATTTGTTCAAGACAAGAAAGCCAACATTTTACTTGGGGCATGTACATTTTTTCTCAGTACATAGTCCTAAAGGAAATTTCTTTCTGTCATAGAGGTGCATATAAGAAAGTTCTGAATGTTTCCTTCAGGAACATTCCTATATTCAATAAAACAAAGAATTTACATAAAGGATTTAATGAAATAAAGGATGATGAAAAGGATTCAAGTATAGCTCCATTAACATGAAAGATGAAAGAAATAGTCCAGTATAAGCAATTCCATTAAGCATCAAGACGATATGACACCAATGAGAGCTTTTTAGACAGACACTGGTCACCCTAGAGGAATGGATAGCTAGCAAGCCCTTCTTTTATTGAGGGTGGCAGTCTGAGATCATATTCTCTGCGAGGGTGCTTCATATGTTGCACTGAAATTATCAGTACTCATAGTGCTTTGGATGCCCACCTGATACCCACAGTCCCTTTAGTAACAAGCAGTTCCTTTTATAAATATTTTCCACTTTGTCACCTGCCCTTGCTGCTGATGCCACAGCCAGAGTGGGGACTGGGATCCATAATTGAGTCAAAGATCATCTTCTAGGCGAGCATTTGAGGAATCCTTTCTTGCAGTTGCTCCAAACTAGATAAGTACTAATTGTTCTAATTGCGTCTTTGCTCCCAGTGTTGTTGGCCTGAAAATACACAGAAAGAAGCAGAGATCACAAATGTGGCCTGAAGGGAGGAGATTTTTGAAGAAGACAGGGAGAAGCCATGGGATAAAGAAAGAGAAAAGCTGAGGTAGATGATTGGTAGATTCCTAAAGCTGCAATGGAGCTTCTGGTATTGTACATGATATTTAGATGGTTTGTGCTTCCTTACACTGTTGGACATCCTTACAAGAAAGCTGAATGTATAAGGCAACCTGTGTGTTTTTGTTCTTCAAAACTGAAAAAAGACTGACACAAGGGTTTGCCTGTGGAATCTATAAATTAAATAACAGGCTAGTTTATTATTCTTTTATAGACATTGAAGATTTTAACAAAATTTACTCAGGGTTAGTTACTATACAAGTTTATTCTCATTGCTGTTAGTGGTAGAAACAACTAAAGTTTTCTCCCATGATAGTTAATACCAATTAAAAGTTATTGAGGTTCATGTTTTTGTTAAATCTATAAAATATAAAATTATATATATAAATCTTGAAATATTAATATAATTTCTAAAATAATTCTGGGAGTAAAATTGTGCTATTTTAAGATAGCATAAGACTTCCCAAAGCAGCTGTTCAAATGATAAGATATAATTTGGGACTTGGGGAACGGCCCAGTGGAAGAGCACTTGCTTGGTGTGAATAATACTCTGGGTTTAATCTCCAGCACTGAAAAAAAAAGGACAATGGAAGGTAAGGTCTTCTATGCTTATCATGTCATGGGCTGACTTCTTTATAATAATCAAAAGAACACATAGTTTAACTGGTTTAATTGTATGAGGCTTGAATTGTAGAAAAATAGTGTCATGGTGCAATTACCCATCTGTTAAGAGGAACATTGAATCTAGGGCTTCAGGAGCTCTCTATTGTCTCTTCCTACTGTAAAATTAAAATACTGAGTTACAGTGATATAATTCTAATGAAGCAAAACATACTCATCTTTCAATCCCTTAAAAAGCACTCTGCTAATGCAGTCTTTTTTCTTTAACTATTCAACCCAAATCGGTGATGACCTTTCTAATGAAACATAAAACCTACAATATGCAGCCTTCCTAATATATTCTAATGTAATTAGGTCACACAAAAGGCTTGTTAAGTTTGTAATGTCTACTTTCACCGTCACCAGAATTTCTAGTTATAGCAGCAGTGTGTTATTCCTCACTGGATCAGTTATTCTACTCCAAGAAAACAAAGAAGTTTTAAAAAATAAAACTATGTATTATCACTCTGTAAGATACAGTGTTTGATGATTAAAATTATGAAAAGTAGTTAAGAGTAATAAAATTTATATCTTAGCACTATACAAATTATATATTATCAGATTGATACTTAAAAACTACTGTATGTAGTCTTAGATTTAGTTTCACACAAATGTTAGTTTCACATTTACATTTAGTGTTGTGATTGTGCTCATTAAATGACTTCCTCATCAAGAAAGATTATCTATTTAGACTGTTGAGGCTTACAGGAATGATGCCTCTCTAAGTAAGCATCCACAGTGATGTCAATGTCCTGTAGTGGCCTGATCCAAACTGCTTGTTGAAAATTAGTATTTTAGAGTTGTACTCTGCTTCAGTTTGAAAATACGGTTGCTATTTGCCACCTATAGGATTGCCTTATAAATATAAAAATACCACCCGATGACTTTCTAATGTAGAGTTACTATTTTGCATGAATAAATATGGGAGGAGAGAAGAGAACCAAAGCCCTCTGAATTGCAAACATCCATGATATCCTCTTATCTGGCTGCACCTGGCCAGTTATAAGCGGAGGTCTCTGGAGCTGCTGCCACAGCAACCTGCCTGGTCAATGGTTCTCTGGAGACACGAGGTCGCTTAATTTCCGTGTGGAATTTATGTCACACAGATAACTGTCCGCCAGGCACTAAACTGAGCCCACAAAAGTTATTGAGGGTATGAGATTAGATCCGGCGCTGGTAGCAGAGGGACCCCAGAGGGGATTCCAGGGGAGCCGGTTTGGGGAGCTGCACACATGGCTGAGCTCCGCTGCGGGGAAGTCTGCCTGGCGTCTGGAGAGTCAGCCACCGCTGCACATGTTGCTGCGGGCTCATCAGCATCTCTTAATGTACTGAAGAAAGGAGAGGGTGAGGACAGCAGGGAAGAGAAGGTGGGGGGGGGACGTGTTAAAAAAAAATCGCCACATAAATTAGCCGGGTCTCTTGCCTTAAAAATTAACAATTTCGTCTGCCTATGAATTAAGGGGCTCCTTCTGGAAGTGCCTAGAGGGACTGCATCATGTAATCCACAGGGTAATTATTGAAAATGCATAGATCATGTAGGTACAAAAAAAGTGGAAACTTGTCTCCAGAAAAACATTAAAAGGTCTGCATATGTCAATGAATTAGAGTCTTGTTTGCTTCCAGCAGCTGCTATTTTGGGAATTCCTCTGAGGATGTTTAAAGAGCAAGTTTTGTACATTGAGGTGGCTGCTCCATTGTTGTGGACAGTTGAAACCAGAGTAGGCTATTGAGGGAGCTAACGGTTTTGGCACTGGGTTTGGGTGTTAAGTATCGACTAACATGTTTATGCCCGCCCTTCAGATGTCCACATACAAAGACCTCTTTCTCTCCCTTCTGGCAGGAATCCAGGCCAATCTTGGAATGCTGAGTCCCCCGCCCATCATTAAGGGCCCTGTGTTAATCGTGGGGCTTCATCTCAGAAGCACCCTGGGAAGAAATGCTCACTGACCCACAGCGTCCACATTTCCGCCTCTGTGGACATTGCACGCACTTGAACATGGGGTTCTGAAGCAGAACTAAGAAACAATCAAGCTCAAGTCCCCATGAAACTACCAAGAGTTTTGATATTTTAGCCATGCTGATGGGAAGGTCATTGGGTTGTTGACATCTTTAAAAAAAATCTGTGTTATATTTGAAGTATGTGTTTTATGTGTATATGCATACATGACTTTCTTTCTCATATCTACAAAGAACACAGATACCATACACTTTATTCAGTTGCAAGTCTTAGTCTGCCAAAATGATGTTGGCCTGATGTAAAATAATACTTTCAAATTGAGTTTTGGTAAATAGCTTGATAAGCAAGCAAGCAAGCAAGCAGAGAAAGCATTACATTTTCCCCTATAGCTTCAAGCTGAGTGTTTGTAGCTGCGTCGGTACAGCTGAAAAACATTTTACTATTTTTTCTGATCTATTTGGCATTAAAATTATCTTGATGTTTTTTAGCCTTTGTTGGGACTGAAGATTTTAATGAGCTGCATGTTTATAAATTTATTAAAAGAAAATCCATTATCAATGAAGAAGAAAAACTTGGATCATTCCACTAGTAAACAATTTTCAGGGTGTTTTCTTGGAAATTAAAAAAAGTGTAGTTTTTTTTAGTGTGTGAAATTGCAGGTTGGAGATCTCGTTATTGGGAAGAGTTATATATACCCTCACATCTAAATTATTAGTATTTTATGTCATAAAAATGATTACTTATTTACTTAAAAGTATGACTTAAAAGTATGACTTATTTGGGCTTTATATATAGTATAATTCTTCTGCTGCATAAATATATTTGTTTTTATCACTTGAAGATTAGTCTTGGTCCTTAGAAAAGCAGAAAAATTCTCTTACATTTGTCCATGATTTTGCATATTTATGTTTTCCAATTTTCAGTTTTTCCTTCAAGGTTCTAGTGAAAGAAATAATAGTGTAAAGAATAGTTTATCTCTTAAAAAATCCCTGACACATTAAGTTTACTTATCACTTCCCCAGTTATGATGTGAGTGGGGTTTCTATTCCGGGTGAGCACAGGATGGGTTTCTTAACCTGCAGGTTGTCATAGTGGTTTTGAAAGTCATTGCAAACAGGGCCTGAGCTCCTGCCTAGATGGGACAGTATCTATGCTCTCAGCGCCTGGCTGATAGCTAGCATTTAATAAATATCTTTGAATGGATGACTGGATAGACTTTTGTGATTTATATAAGCATAGGAGAAAATATTACAACCTTCTGCTTTTTGGGTGTGTACAAGAATCACAGCATCTGACAGGCCCACAACCTTATGTCATAGCTTGCATAAAGGTCCCTCAGGCTTTGTGAGAATAAAGCACACTGGGCTTTCTATCTTCCTATATTCCTCCTGGGTTTGCTGTGTTTAAACACTTGGCTACTGTAGTCTCTTGTTCCATTTCTGTCTGCTAGGAACTAAATTGAATGCACAAAAATTGTCAAAGATGGGCGATTAGATCCAATCCTTACATGAGATTGGATTCTGATATGGGAAGGCAGATGTTAACATTGTTCCCAATACTCTCTTCCACATTCAGCAGTTTTTTGCTTTAACAGCTCAAAGACTTCAAGGTAACACCCTTCTTCTCTTTGCTATTTTCTTTCATACAATACCATTATTACTGCACTGCTTGTTTAGTGCGCTGGTATCAACACAGGTCATGTCATCTGTTGGCATTACTTTAGATCTTGCGTTTCCCGAAACTGCTTTCTTCAACTCTGATGTTTCCACATCCCATTTTCTGATGACAATCCATGACTTTTTTCTTTTTTTCACTCACTGCACATCTCTTCCTCTACAGCCTGATTGACTTCTAGTTCCTTGAATTCTATACTTCTCTCTATGTCTCTCACACTGCCTCTTTGTCTTTGTCTCTGCCTCTTTCTCCCTCCTTTCCTCATTAACTTTGATTTTGTACTCCATCTTTTAAATTATTTTCTTGCTGGCAACCTCCACTCACTTGTTGCTGATCCCACATACCTGCAGAATTTGAACTCTGGATCAGTTTAGCTTTTTGTGTCCTATAACCCAGTATTAAGTTGATGTGCCCTGTTATAAAAATACTATTTGTCAGAACAGAAATTTAGTAGGTAACTCTGACAGATTTTTCTCCACATCCTCTTCCTTACCACATTATATGCTCTTTACCCCAAATCTCTTAAATTTGTCCTTTTTAAATTTGCCCTGTTACCATTTCCTTTTTGTTTTTAAATTTTGAGACAGGATCTTGCTAAATCACTAAGTTGCCTAGGCTGTACCTGAACATGTGATCCTCCTAACTCTTTTCCTCTAATACCATTTAGGAGCAGCTTTTTTGGTTTAGGACAGAATCTAAGCTTTTAAAGATGGCGTAAATCTGTATGTGATCTCAAATTTCACCTTCTACCTTATGCCTGTCTTTTTCCAACTCAGGAAATAGTAATAGCTTGCTCTATTCTGCAAATATTTTCTCTTCCCTTTGTTCATACTCAGTCTTCAGTCCTAATCTTCACCATCTTACCTCCAGTTTTCTTTCTCCTACTTATCTTTCTAGTTTTTGTTCACAGCTTCAGGGATCTTTCCCTAATTTTCACACTCCCTTCAAAGATACCTACATTGTGCTTCTCCTGTATGCCCCTAGGCCTCCATTATTATGCCTATGTACCTTCCATTTTTACACTTAGTACACTGTATTTTGACTCCTCGTTTGGTCTGACTTTCCAATGTTTTGTAAGTGCATGGAGACTCAGGCCTCTTTGTCTGCTTAATATTGTGTCCAAATGCATAATAAAATGATTGTAAGACCATAGATAGTAGATAAATATTGTAGCAGAGAGAAGAAAGTGATGGGGAAGCTGAAAGACCATATATCAAACTGCCCGAGTTAAAATTCTGGGGCTTCCAATTAGTTGTTTTATAACTTTGGATAAATTACTTAACCATTTTATGTCTGACTTTCTTGTCTATAAGAAGGTGTCATGGTTTATGTTGGTGGCCCCCAGGCCTCATGTATTTGCATTGTACATTTGTGACTGGTTCATTGTCTAGTGCTTGGATTGATGGTGTCAGTGCTACACCCTCCTAGGGGGTGGAGCCAGGATGTGATGTAATGGCAGGAAGAAGGTGTGTCTCTCTTTTTTGCCAGTTTCTGCCTTGCTGTTTGTAGCTGCCATGAACTGCGGCCCCGCCATGCCACTCTGCCTTGGAGCCAACTGAGTATGGACTGAAACCTCCAAAAACTGTAAGAAATAAACCTCTCCTTTCCCAACTTTAGGCATCAGGTATTTTGTCTCAGCGATGAGTAAAAAGTAACCAAGACAGATGGGAATTAGTGTTGTACTTCATTTGGTTGCTATGAGCGCTGAACTAATACATGTAAAGCAAGCACTAGCACAGAGTAAGCACCCAGTTGGCTAGGATTGTCTGTGAAAATATTTAATATAGTCATTAGAATAATATCTCTATCTGTCTATCTCTATCTATCTATCTATCATCTTTCATCTATCTATATCTATCTATTGTAACAGAAAACTCACCCCCCCCCGCCAGTATACTTCAGTTTCTTAGTTGCCCAGCTAATAGTTCCAGTTCCAGTCTGTTTGCCTGCCTGCCTGATTCTGGTAAGACCCTTGGGGGCACTGTAGTTACTTTTGTCTTTTAGAAATGGCTGGTCACTGTGATGCATAGCTGGTCACTGTGATGTACATTGTATAAAATGATTCCTAATTGATAAGCCATTCTGCCACTGTACTTCCTGCTTGCTTGTCTCATATAAGCCCTAGACTACCAGGGATCAAGGCCTGATATTTTGAGAGTGATCCTGATTAGTGCCCATCAATGTAAATAAATCAGTCTCTAAATTCTGGGTGTCAGTCTGGTGTTTCTGTTTGACACTGCATCTAGCAAGTTGGCCAGGAAGACCAACCATGCTGATCTCTTTGATCACTGGTTGTGGCCCTTGTGGATGGAGCAAGGACCTCTCCAGGTCCTGATGGAACTCAAAATTTCTTGAGTTTGCTCAGAGGTCTGGAGGAGGATTCTTAGTTCCCTGCTTGAGCAGCTTACTTGAGTCCCCCCAAAAAGGACACTCTCTGTCTGTTTGCCTGCCTACCTGATTCTGATAAGACCCTTGGGGGCACTGTAGTTAGTCTGTCTGTCAGTCCTATTTAGCTCAAACAGAAGGGGAAGTCTGATCAATTCCCGTTAGTCAGGACCACCCTCAAGGGAAGAGGGTTGGGATGTTTAACCTCTGAGAGCCTGCTGAATGAATGTGTAAATGAATAGAACAGTCAGTATAAGCAATAGGCTGCTCCATCTGTACCCCAAGACTGGGAAGTTGTCATGGATGATTGGGCCCTCACCTATGGTTCTGTGGTGATCAACATATGGTGTAATGGAGGCCTTGCACCCTCCTTAGCTAAGTCATTCCCAAATCCCCAGGAAAGACATGGCCAGGTGGGCATCTGAATGGTTTCTCTTTGAGGTGCCTCCATCCTTTGTCTGTTTCATCATCATTTAAGGGTACACAATACATACTAGGAAGTCAGAGATAGGAACTACTTCACCAAAACCCACAGTCCCTGACTGAAAGACAAAGGGCTTTTGCAGAATTAAAAATGAAACCAAACTGCTTCCTGTGTTAGAGAAAGAGAGAGAGAAGGAGAGAAAGAGAGAGATAGAGAGAGAGAGAGAGGCCCATTCTTCCTGAGAATTCCACCTTGCCACTCTTGGCAGCTGCTATAGTGAAACTAACACCAATAGCTTCACTGTCCATTCCCACTGCATTTACTTCTAGTCAGTTGAACTGGTTCCAGCTAGCCTGTGTTTGATGACAGAGATCCTACTTTCAGAGACTTTTGCTTATATGCAATTGGTTACCTGCCTCTAATTGTGAAACTGTATCCCAGGGCAACCTCTACCTGCATCGAACAGTATCCCCTGCCACAAAAGATTTGGCTAGAAATTCAACCACAAATTCAGAGGTTTCAGAACTGCAAGATGTTTATAGACTGTCAAACTGCTGAAATGCATCTCTCCTGCCTGTAAAAACATTTCAACATCTCCAAGCTGCCATTGTCACCATGATTGCCTTCTGTGTATGTTTGCCTCAGTCTTTTGCCACCCATAGCCTGCTGGTACATCAACTTGGACCCAATGAAATGTCTTTTTCTCCATCTGAATGGCTCCTGTCAACCAGCCCTTCTTTGCCTTTCCATGAAAAGATCCTAGTTATGGACTCAAAAGCTAACTGATTTGGACTCAACCTCTCAGAGATTCAAAAACTTGTTTTCTCTTTTAAAAAGCAGTTCTGATTAATGATACCCAAGCTACCTGCTGGAGAGGCACAAAAGCTCTAATACAGTATCTGGCAGAAACTGGTTACAAGCAAGAAACTGCAACTTTCTTAGAGCTGCTGGCTTTTATAGAGTCTAGATCCTTGAGTTCACAAAAGCCATGATGTTTACTCAGTCAGTCCCTGGGAGCACCCAGGGGCTTACCTATACAAATACTTGGATTCAATTCTTAAGGGCTTCTTCTCCTTTGCTTCCATGCTTAATAGCCACTGTCCTTCTGATCAAGAAAGTTGATAAGATCAGCTTAGGCCAAGACCTGACTGTCCACATGCCATATACTATGCTGAATCTTACATAGTACTTCTATACAAAAATTCCTGCCTGAATCTTGTGGTGATAAAATTGCTCAATCCTGCACACATGCCTGCCCACAGAGCTGGGCTCAACAGACCATGACTGCTTGTCTGATAAACTGTTATCAAGCTGATCAGATTTAAAAAATAGCCCTCCTGGCAGATGCTGAGTACACTCTGTTTACGAATGGAAGTAGCTCTCAGTATAGGCTAAATATACTGTGGTCACACTTGGCAAAGTTATTTTAGCCAAAACTTTACTGCTACTGCTTTCTGCTGCTGTTTGAAAACTAATGGTGGAGAGCCACACCTACCATCACTGTATATTCTTCAAGCTTATGCTACAGTGCTGGCACTTGTATACTTGGAGCCAGCTCAGGTCTGTGTCACCAACCCTGATCTCCCATTTGCTACCCATGCTGAGAAGACAATAAAACCTTGTAGGATCCTGCTATAAAAAGTTTTTCCTAAATATGGCCTACTCTTGATCATTAGTAGTGACAATGGGCCTGAATTTGTAGCAGAGGGAACTCAAAAACCAGGTTAAATAAAAACCACATACAGCATACAGGCCAAAAAGCTCTAAAAACATTTTTAAAAAAGTTTGCAACTTCACACACAAAAAAGTTTGCAACTGGTTAAAATACCAATTATATCTGTAGACATTCCTGCACACACATATAACCCAGGTACATATTAACTATATCTACAAGTTTCAGAAATCCAGCCTTAGATCTGCTAAAATATTTACCTAGACAGCTCCTCTGAGGCTCATTCTGGAGAGACAATGCACTGAAAGTCCTGCTCTGGTCGTTCTGGATGCTGACCAGTCCACCCATGGCTGAAACCTGAGCACATCATTCACAGGATTGCTCCATACATATTTCCTTTGATTTTTGTGTCTTTTCAGGCTACTTACCCCAGTCCTTGCATTCCTGCCCCCTGGTAGCTATGACTTTTGTTACTTGACCTGCATTCTACTTACCCTAGTTCTTGCTTCTCTGCCTCACTGCTAGCTGGGGTTTCTTCTTATTCCAGTCCTTGCTTCCCCATCACCTTCTAGCTGTTTGTTGCCTAAACTCTATGGACAGTTACCCCAAGAAACTAAAACAATCAATTGAACACTTGACCAAGATTTGATGAGTGTCCATTGGACACTCTCTTAAATCAGGTTAACCTTCTCACTCCTTTGCCAGAGTAATGTTAAAAAATAGACAGGCCTAAATTATGTCTCTTCCTAAAAATAATTTAGGAAAAAACTCCCAAGGAGTTTGGCTAGGGCCCATCCCAGGACCACTGACAACCGTAATGTTACTGATTCTAGCTGAACTTTGTCTCAGAAGATCACAGGTAATATATTCAATGAAGATTTGCCATGGAAACTAAAAGAGGGGGGAAATGTAACAGAAAATGCCCTCCTTCCCCATCCAGCATACTTCAGTTTCTCAGTTGCCCAGGTAATAGTTCCTATTCTTAATCCAGTTGCTCCTATCTTTTAGAAGTGGCTGGAACTGTGGTGCATATCTGGTCACTATGCTGCACAGTGTATAAACCAATTCCCAGTTGACAAGCCATTCTGCCTCTGTACTTCCTGTTTGCTTACCCCATAGATCACCAAAGATCAGGGCCTGACATTTTGGGAATGATCCTGATCAGTACCCATTAATTTAAATAAATTTGCTTCCAAATCCTGGGTGGCATCTCAATATTTCTGCTTGCCATTGCCCTATCTATCTATCTATCTATCTATCATCTATCTCTACTAAAAATGAGCCTGTTTCTCAGAACTTTCTAAAACAATTGTGCGTGTTAAGTTCAGTCTGTGACTCAGTTATATAAACCAGTAAATAAATTATTAATATAATTATCAATATAGATGTTTTCTTTTGGAGTGTATAATTATACTTTGTCCTACACATGGACTTACGTTATTTTTACTGTATTTTTTTACCTTATCCTACTGCCTGAGCAGTATACTTGGTGACCTTGTTGACCATGTCTGCTCTTATACCAGTTTATAAAACCTAGTAGTATCAGGCTTATTGTTTTTTTAAATTAAATGTCTCAATTTTTAGAGGCTTGGAATGAATTTTCATCTCTTTAGGATGGCCAGAGACTGAGACACTCATACTATTTTATAATATGAAGGAGAGTTCCAACCATCCTCAGATAAGAATATAAATTCATGCAATGTCTCAGTTACTTGTCCAGAGGCTGCATCTGTTAATACTGAAGGCAGAGTAGAGAACCTGAATTCATGGGTCTCCTGTATTCACAGTGAAACATTTTTTGCAATATATTATTAAGAAAGAAACACTCAAGTATGAGAACATAAAATTGGTGTTCTTTTTGAAACTATAGCCATGACTTTAGGTCATACTGGTCCAATTTTCTCATAAGGTGAAAATGGTTGATAAAAAGAGATCCTTAAATATATATATATATATATATATATATATACACATATATGTATATATAATGGCTAGATTTCATTGTGTGCATAGACATGCATAAACAATATCTATGGCCATATATAAATTGATAAAAAGAAGCTTTTAAATGTATATACATGTAAGTAGAGACATTCATGTATGTCTTTGCTTTAGGTACATGTAGACATGTATGTATAGATTTTAGGCATGTCTCTCTCTCGCTCTCTCTCGATGTATATATATCATGCAAATAAAAGGAAACATTTGGAAGAAGGTTCAAATTACTGCTAGTTCTTGTAGTTGCTTCAGGGCCAGACCTTTCCTCAATTTTAATTTTCACTTTTGTGGAAAGTTAGGATGAAAATCTTTCATCTGTGTCCTTGTTAGCCTTGAGTGTTAAGGATTAGGTCCTGCTATACAACTTGCACTTATTTTTTTCTCTCTTTATTGTGTCAAATTTTTGCCATGATACCACTTTACCCTAGATGACACTGCCTCTTCATTGCTTTCTCATTAGTCCTGGGTGCCTGGCTTTCTCCTGTATGTGTAAGTGATGAAAGGCACCTGTGATCTTCTGACATTTTCTCAGCTCTGAGTTACCTTTAATTTTCTTTCTAGATAATACTGTTGATCAACTTTCCCCTGTTGGAACACATCTGTGGTAGAAAAGACTCTGAGCTTATCCAGGTGATGTCGCACTGCTTCCCTCCTGCTTTATCCATCTTAGCTGCCTCTGTCAAATCCTTTGCATTCTTGCATGTTCAGCAGGATAGCCAATAATTTGTACCCTTTTCTACTTCTGTGATGTCTTTCCTGTGAGCAGTCCATTCTTTTCCATAATTTGCTCTGATTTTTATGAAAGATTCTATCTTTTTTTTCATTCTTATTTATATTCTTAGTACTTCATGCAATACCTGGGTCATGTCAGGTGCTCAAAAACAGCTGTTGATTTGAACTTAAGCTGATCAGGTGGTTTTTCAGTCTAAATCAGAAAGTCTGACTGTTCTCTATTTTTAGTTTCAATAGCATTTGCCATTTTCTGAGCACTTCAAATAATAATACAAACAATTATTAACAGTAAGCACTCATACACTATCCAGTCCATTGATTGAATTAAATACATCACTTCTCCTCTAAACAATGATGCTTCAAAGTACTCATTATTGTTATACCTAACATGGGAGAAAACTGACATCATGTACACATCTAGTAAGCATCTCAAACTTAACATTGCCAAAAAAAGAACTCTTTTTCCATAATTACTTTGAAGACGTCTTCTCCATATCAGAAAGGAGCACCATATTCATGCAGTTATTCTCCACTCACTGCTTTTCTTTCCCACATCCAATTCATTAGTACATGTTCAGTGACAATGAAAAATATCCCCAACCCATTTGTTCTTCTTCATTTCCACACTTCAGTCTTAATCCAGGCCATCATATTTTCTGTATCCATTCAGGACCTTCCTATTAGAATCACCAGCTTCCATCTAGCCATCCAAATTTCATTTTCTACACAGCAGACCATGACTCTTTAAACCTGTAGATCAGATCACACTATACGAACAATTACAACCAGATAGAATCACAAAACTTACCTACTGGTTTGATTTCATAGCATGGACAATGTGGCTATGCCATACTCTAAGATGACTACTTGTAAATTTGTTAGAAATATACACTTCAGATTGATTCATTTATGAAAGCATTGGCATTGGACTACACAAACAAATTTAAGAGATTATTTTGCTTGAGAATCCTACATTTTATAGTATTCTTTTATGTAACAAACACTTGAAATATTAGTGAATTTACCATATTTTATATACAACATTTTTGTACAACATTTGTAAAGAATATATTGATTGTATAATTTGTGATACATTCACACCACATATGGATAAATTGTGCTGCTTAAATTTTATTATCCTATTCAAACAAGTGCAAAATAATATCTCTTGTAATATCTATATTGCCAATAATTTGTATTTATAGTTTTGGTTTTTATTGAAATCAAACCAGCAAAATGACAAATAACCAAAGAGAAAAGTAATTTAACCACAGAAGTTAATCATTTCTACAATTCTATCTGTTAAGCTACGAGTATGTACATTACCCACTGCTGGCTGTGAGACTCACAGATGAGCCCTACTTCTGGCTGCTCTTGAACCCAGACACATCATCTGGGAAGCAAATACTTATACCTATTTACAAATCCTGCTTATCTTGCCACAGTGTTTATGTTTTACAATTTTCTCACACATAAGCTCAGCCCTTTGTGTTTGAGAATATATTCCAAGTGGAGTTTAGCTCTCTTTGTATTATACACTATGACATTTAAGGAAAGTGATTATCAGTAGTGCAGATATTAATGTGTTTTAATAAGTTGAGACAAGTCACAAGCTGAGAATTGCCAAGTACCAGTATTCCTTAATTAGTACAATTTCCATTTCACCAAAAAAAATTTACCAATGCCATTTGTTAAATGCTCTGAACTTGCTTTTAGGGCAAAACAAATGTGGAAAATGCCTGGAACATGGAGCACAAAAGTGTCCCTTCAGTTTTTTGTAATGATTTTGTTTTATTCCTGAAGCCTGTGATAAATTTCTAGAAGATAGTCTAATTCATTACTTTAAGGTTTTTCTCTTTTTATGCCCCTTTCTGTTCCATTTCTCCCTTTCTCCTTCTTTCTTTTCATCTCTTCCACTCTCCCTCCATTCCTCCTTCCTCCCCTTTGTCCTCCCTCTTTTATTCCTTCCTTCTTCACTTCCAGATCTTTCTCCCCCTTCTCAGCTTGGCTAAAGCTCTAGCAAGAGACTCACCTTGGCTAGAAACTGCCATCCTGGATGGTCAATCTCCTCTTCATTCTCCACTTACTGTTCCCAGGGCTACTAAACAACTTTTTATTCTTTCTCCTCTATGCAAACTCACCTCCCTTTGTGATGATGATTGAGACTCTCAGCAGCTCTTGCTTCTGCTTTTGCAACATGCTTTTCCAAGGTGCCTTACCTTAGTTTCTTGGTCTACTGTCCATCCTTTCTACTGCCACCACAGTAGTAATGTTTCTGTAACCCAATCTTCTTATCCTATTTTGTTGCCTTGAAACCTTTGATGGCCAAACACTATCAAGTTTAAGTTCAGTTGCAGATGTGTAAAGTCTTTCCCAATCAACCTTTCTGTGCATTAGCATGTGGGTTGTGCTCATAGTGGTTTGAATCTATGTGCTAATGTCTATATGGGTTTCTGTTTTAGTTTTGCACAAGTGATATCTTACGCATGTTATTTAGCTCACACAAACCTGTTTTATCTTCTGTAACATTTGAGTTATTTTGAAAGTTTCTTGGAAAATTAAGTATACAAAGTGCTTAAAAGAATACATGTTAACTAAATAATGTTAAAGAAATTCACAGTCCTCTTCCACATTTCCCCAGAGAGGCCACATATTGCCCTAACTCTGGAAATTTGCACTCAGGTATCAGCTCAAATGTCTTTTCTCTAGTGAAATTTTCTGAGGGACAGATTAAATGCATACTCCCTTCTATGTGTTCTAGCAGGACCTGGTACGAACCTTTATTATAATGCCAGTTGAATTGTTTATGTATATATGTTCTCAAATAGACTGCCAGAGTGAGCAGTCTTACTCATTTTTTTATTTCCCTCAGTATCTATCACATAAAAAATGTTCAGTAATCATTCGTTAAATAAAATGGATTAAGTGCAGCTTGCTTTCTTCCTTTCTTTTTTCTTCTTATCCTCATGTTGTCTCAGAGCTACAAAGATTGTTTCTGTTTTCTGGAAGACAGTAAAATTCCAAAGGAAGAATTAATTATTTTATGACTTAAAAAATCCACAGTTTGTTTGTGATGTACATTTTTCTCTGGGAACTTCTATTGTACTGATGTGAGCAAAATGACTATAGTGTTACCTTGATTAAAACTAGGCTACATAAGGCTTTATCTGATTTTAATATGAGAAATATTAAATATCTAGATCAAAAATTAAAGACAATTTTTCCTCTTCTCTTGTAGTACTCTGCTGATGCATTATAGTTCTTTTATACTAAAACTTATTGACTACCCGGGCAGTTGTTCTGTACCATAGTTAGGTATTGCAGGAACCTTTGAGTCTGGTTTTGTGAGTGTCAGTAGTACTGTTGAACTGAGCAGGGTGTTGAAGTAGGCGATGCTGTGGCTTAGGTCTTCCCTCAGGTCCTCCTCTGGTTTTCCTGATGGCTTCCTCTGGTCCTAGCTACTGTCCTCTCCACTCCTACTCCAAGCCTTTTCTCACCTCTCCTGCCCACAGAAGCTTAGTGACTGCTGCACTCAATCCAAGCTGTAGCTGAACCCTGCTGGTTCTATCTTAAAGAAATGATCTGCACCAGAGCATTGAGAAAGCGGGCTTTGGCCTGCAGAAGTTAACTTCAGGGCCGGCAGTACAGTCACTGTCACCAAGCCCACATAGTAAGGTAACAGCGGTTAACCAAAGCCACCTAAATATTTCAAATTTCCAGTAAAGAGGATTTTGCATGTTTTCAACACACAGAAGTGATGTATGTTTGAGGTGATAGATATGCTAATTACCCTGATCTGATCATTATACATTATGTACATGTATCAAAATATACACTGTATCTCATTTATATGTGCAATTACTGAGTGTCAAATACAAATAAAAATGTTTTTAAAAGACTGTGTAGGAGACCTTTTGTTAATAAAGAACTGCTTTCAGATCACTGTGCTGTGGGTAAAGGAGCCCCTGAGGATCAAGGCTTTCAACTATCACCGTGAACGCACATGGGGAAAACAATTATTCTTACACTCACTTTCTATGTTAAAAGGAGTATGGATCTTGAGATCAGGGAGACTTAGGTTTGATGTTACTTCTACAAGTGCAGTTATAATTGCACAACTTTTTCTGAAGTTCAGTTTCCTGTTATAAAATGAGAATGGCGCTACCTACCTAGCGGGTGCTGTCATGAAGGTTAAATGAGATGTGGATAACTTGTTTGGAAATGTGTCCTGCTACACAGAGGAAATCATCGATAACAGACATAAATATCAGTATTTTTAACTATTCAGGTTCTAGTTGAGGGCTGACTTTATTTTAGGTAATTCACTGTCCCTAAGTCCATAGGTAACAACATGTGTTTATTTTAGCCTAAATTTTTTGCTTGTCAGCACTCATATCCTTTAGAATTTTCCTCCAACAGTCTTCTACTTTCTAGTTAGGATCAATCCCCTTGTGAAGGGAGTAAAGGATGTACGTGAAAAGGACAAACTGTCATTGGGACACAAAATTGATAACCTGTCCCAGAATGCAATGTGCCACCATGAAAATGATTTAGAGACTGTAGAATCTGCCAGAGTTAATCAAGGAATGTTAATGGCTTGCTGAAATCTCTTAAATTTAAGGGGAGAGGGAAGAAGATAAAGGGAGAAAAGGGCGGCCATTCAGTAGCTAAGTGTTCAAAAATACTGTAAAAGACCATAATATTTAGGCTGAATTATCAGCTTGAAAATATTCTGATTTGACACTGATATTTTTTCCTCTTTTTTAGAAAGTAATAAAGGTTCAAAATGAAGACCAAAACTTCTCAGTTTGGAGCACAAACAGGTACTGTTCAACAACACTAGAGTGCTTACTCATTATAGAAAATAACTCATAAACTAAGGTCATTAACATAATACTTTCAAGTGTTTTCCTTTAAGTTAAAATATTTATTAACTCAAATTTATGTAACAATTTTTGCTTTGTTTTCTACATGGTTTCAATGTCTTATTGTGCTGTACATGTTAATAGCACACATTGTTTATGTCTCTGCAAGGAGAATCTTTCTAAGATTCTCAGAAAGACCTATGATGAAATATCAGTTGCTTGAAGGTTGTGAGTCAGGGATCATTCAGGGATCCTCAAAAGACAAAGTTTGCTTCTCCAGGAGAAACTGCCAACTTTCCTTTAAAGATGAAATTTTTTTCAGGAAAAATTTCAACTGACCTATGTAGGGAAATTTACATCATCTTGTCCATTTATTTTAATGCCTAATCTACAAACACTTCTTCCTGAAATGGACTCTGTATGGTAAGTAGCATGTTTGTTACATCCTTTTGCTCTTAGAAGTGTGATGGGCAAACTGTATGCACTAAAGCTGATATTAATGTTGATGGGTTTGGATTAAGTATAAGTTAAATTTTCAATTTTTCACAATTAACTCATGCTTAACCATAATAGTAAGATTATGACAAAATGCTTATAGTATTATATAAAATATAAATTTATGCTCTTGTAGAAATAGTATTTAATGAGGCAATCTGCAAACATAAAGAATAATGAATTGATAATGAGTATTTCCAAACTTTCAGGTGCATTTTTCTCAATTTAAGGAGTTTTGTACTATGTGAACTAAGTTGTGCACAGCTTGAATCTATGTTTTTATTATTAATCTTTTAAAAGTCATGGTATTTAGAGCGGAGCTCACAGAGTACGTTAGAACAAATAGAAGGGTTGTTGGAACACTGACTGACTGCTGGCTTTCTGTTCCCCCTTCCTTTGACCTCCCAATTAATCCTTCAGAAATTTTTGACTCAGTAAATCTGTGGGCAAAGGGGAATTTTCATTTCTAGAAAGTTCCCATGTGAGGTGCTGCCATTGGCTGAGCACACGCTTTGAGAACTACTGATCCAGACACTGTGGTATAAAAGAAAGGAGTCTTCGAAAATGGATTCCTGTAATGTGGGCTCCTCCACACTCAAGATGGGTGCTTTAAATGAGATTTCTGGGAAGGGTTATGTTTTCATTATGAGACAAAGATAAAAATGTTTTTATTGCCTATCTTGCATGGACAGGAGGATCAAGCACCACTTTCTGGATATACAGAAGACAGTACTAATTTTGACAAACTAGGAATTGCTAAATGGAACTATTGGTGCTTCTCAAGCATTATTTAGGAAAGGGTACATTGAATTAATTGAGAAGACCTGTATTATAGAATGGGAATTCAAACCTCTCAGTTTTCTAAGAGCTATTTTAATTTACATGTTGCATAAATATAATATTTGTAGAAAACCTCAGGACTCCAATACATAATCAGGTCAAAGGAGCTGATTACAGAAATAGTAAATTAATCTTCTTTTGGCACAAATTAGCATAGAAATTTGCTTCTAAGTCTGCATTTACTAAGGAAGCACTCCTCCCGCCCCCGCCATCCTCTCCTCATTCTTTCAACCATTCAGAAAACATTTCAGAGGGCCCCCTGTGTGTCAGATACTGCTCTGGGTGGTAGAGTGGAAGAGATCATTCACTGTGCTCACAGCCTGTTAGAATACTTACTTATGATTCCAAGTGGTAACTCTTCCATTAAGGAAAGTGCTAAGAACTGAGGGAACACTGAGGAGGGAAAACCTGATTCTCCCTGAAGGGGTCAGGAAAACCATCCAATTAATGTTGCTTTCTAAAAGGTGAATGTAGGAGTTTGGTAGAGTTGATTCCAGTATCTCAGTCAAATGTATCACTCTCTTAATTCAAAAGAAAGACAGGAGTCAAATAGATAGGAAATGCACTATTTATTGAAAAAGAAAACACCTTAGAGCATGGATGACCGATCTTTTGGTTACCTGGGTGGCACTGAGTGAAAAGGAATTGTCTTGGGCTGCATATAAAATATGTAATATAGCTAATATACACAAGTAACAAAATTTACATTTTTATATTTTAACTTTTAAAATTATTTTATGAACTCACATAATAAGCCAAAGTTTAATAATTAAAAGAAAACTTATTTGTCATCCAAATCGCAGTAAACATCTGCCTATACAGGCATACACATGTATATGTAGGTTGAAATACTGTCATCAATGAATGCTGTGTTCTACCTCTCAGTCAAAGAAGCACATGCCGTGTTTCATGCACATGGGTTTCAGTTTGACTGCCTGTGTGTGGTGGACTCAGGAAGTGGAGTTAGCACTGCAGTGCATCTTTCTCTACATGGCATTGCATTGTCACCTACATGGTCTGCCCAGTTGGAGAATGAAAAATACTAGCCATAGTCACATAATAATGTTAAAAATTTATGATCTTGTGGGACAGCATTACTACTTGTTGAGGGCTGCATGTGGGCTCCAGGTTGGACATGCCTGCACTAAAGCACTATAGGACTCCATCCATTTTAAATATACTTGCTCCTGAGCATTAAGTAGACTCACAGCCATTCACTCACATCTTAACTCGTACAATTTCTATATTATTCCCCTGATATAAACATTTCAAGGGCTTTGAACAGCACTTAAAATCTCAATTGTGGTGGCTAAGAAAGCCATGTACAATAGGGGAATAATATGGTCATTGCCTACTTGCTTTTCTTTCTTTCTTTCTTTCTTTCTTTCTTTCTTTCTTTCTTTCTTTCTTTCTTTCTTTCTTTTCCTTCCTTCCTTCCTTCCTTCCTTCCTTCCTTCCTCTTTCTTTCTTTCTTTCTTTCTTTCTTTCTTTCTTTCTTTCTTTCTTTCTTTCTCTTTCCAGTTTGTGGTATTTAATTACTCTTGGGGAATATATATATATATATATATATATATATATATATATATATATATAACATAACTCATAAAAGCTAAATCTTGGAAGCAGCCTATGGGCCCACCAGCAGATGACTGAATAAAGAAAATATATATGTATACAGTGATGTGATAGTCAGTTATAAAGAAGGGTAAATTTGAGTCACTTGTAAGAAAATAGTTGTACCTTGAAACCATAATCCTAAGTGAAATAAATCAGTGATAGAGGTTAAATATTACACAGTGTCTCCTATATGACAAACCTAAAATATAAGTATTAAGTTGTTTCCTCTTGAGATATAAATTTATATCTTTTTCCTCTTCCCTTCCTTCTTTCCTCCTTTTCCCTGTCCTAGTTACTTTTCCCCTTTGAGCCGTTTCTCACCCTTATATAATATTTACTGTAGATTTTGGATATTACTTGTTCTTTCAATTTCTTCCATTAGGGAGACAATACAGTATTTACATATGTGAGTTTGGTTTATTTCACTTATGAGTCACTTATGAGTATGGTCTCAAGTTGTGTCTCACTTATGAGTATGTCTCGAGTTTTGTCCATTTACCTATAAAACCCTCAGTGTGATCTTTCTTTATAGCTGAGTAGTACTCCATTGTATAAATGTTTTAATTTGAATTTCTTGAATGACCAATGATGCTGAATATTTTTTCATATATTTATTTGCCACATATTTCTTCATCTGAGAAGTATGTATTCATCTCAGATGACCATTGTTGGATTGGGTCTTTGAATTTTGGGGGCCTGTTTTTTCTTTTTAATTCTTTATATGTTTTAGATAGGAGTCCTTTGTCTGAGGGACAGTTGGCTAAGATATTTTTCCAATTCATGCTTTTTCTTTTCACTCTGTTGGAGATTTTTTTTGACATGCAAAAAGTTTTTAATAAGATGAGATCCCAGTTGTTGATTCTGGGAAGTATTTCTCTTGCAGTTTGATTTTTGTTCATGAACTCTTTGCCTACCCCTATGTCTTCAAGATTTCTACCTAATTTGTCTTCCAGCAGATTTAGTGTTTTTTTAATATTTAGATCTTTGATCCATTTTGACTTTAGTTTTGCATGGTGCATGGTGATAGACATGGGTCTAGTTTTAGTCTTTGGAATATGGAAAGCCAGTTTTTCTAGCACCACTTATTGAAGACAATATCTTTCTTCCAGTCCACATGTTTGGCCCCTTTGTCAAAGATATGCTGACTGAGTATGTTTGTAGTTGTGGTTGTATCTTCTAATCTATTGCATCAATTTTTAGTTCTATTTTTATTCCAGTACCATGATGATTTTATCACAGTTGCTTTGTAGTATAACTTCAAGACAGAGATTGTGATACCTCCTGTCTTGCCTGTGTTGTCTAAAATTACCTTTGCTATTCTAGGTCTCTTCGTGTTCCAGATGAATTTTAGGAAATATTTCTGTAGATCAGTGAAGTATGCTAATGGTATTTTGATTGAAATTGCATTAAATATGTGTAACAATTTTGGAAGAATGGCCATTTCACAATGCTTATTCCTCCTATATATGAACAAGGAATATATTTTCATTTTCTGAACTCCTCTTTGATTTCTTTTTTCAGAGTACTGTAATTTTCAATATATAGATTTTTTCTTTCTTTGTTAGATTGATTCCTAAGTGTTGAATTTTTTGGATGCTATTATGAAGGCTGTGGTTTTCCTAATTTCTCTCTCAGTGAGTTTGTTGTTTGTGTACAGGAATGCTATTGATTTTTAAGTGTTGACTTTGTATCTAGCTACATTACTGAATTTGGTTTTTACATCTAGAAGTCTTTTAATGGATTTTTGGGGCCTTCTATGTAGAGTATCATGTTATCTGCAAATAATTGTAATTTAACTTTTTCCTTTTTCTATTCTTATTCCTTTTATTTCTCTCTCATATCTAATTGCTCTGGCTAATGTTTCTAGGATTATATTGAATAGGAGTGATGACAATGGACATCCTTGTCTTGGTCTTGACTTTAAGTTGAAAATTTTCAGTTTTTGTCTATTTTGTAAGATGTTGGCTGTTGGTTTACTATATATGGATTTTAGAGGTAAATACCATCTATCCTGAGTTTCTTTTTTTTTTTTCAAAATTTTTATTTTATTTTAAAAGGGAGTAAAATTAAACACAACAAAACAGAACAGAATGGGACATAAGAAAGCATAAATTTCAAAGCAAGACAACCAAAGATCTTCACTGTCATATTGTCTCATTTTCTTCCAAATGGTTATCCTTATCTTTGCATATGGAGAGCTCATACTAAATAACATAGTCAATCTTTTCACAAGATGTGTAGTTCACTGGCTCCCACTTGCTAGGCAGTGGGGAGGGGGAAGAGGGACATGGGATGGGGGACAGGACGACATGAGATGTCTGATTCTCAGCCCACATGCAGGCAGGATCACAGTAGCCCCCCAGAGACAGGAAGAGTTCCTTTTCTCCCGGCACCCCAAGCGAACCATACAGTGCAGGTCCCGATGCACCAGGGTCTCTCTCCTTTGGGCTGTCAAAAGTCTGCCACACTCTCAGCCACCCCCCAGAGAGAGGGGGAGTTCCTTGTTCTCCCAGCACCCCGGTCATCTGCACGGTGTAGGTCCCAATGCACCAGGGTCTCTCTCCTTCAGGCTGCTGAAAATCTGCCACACTCTCAGCCGCCCCCAGAAAGGGGTGGCGCTCCTTGTTCTCATGACACCCTGAGTCAACCACACAGTGCAGGTCCTGATGCGCCAGGGTCTATCTCCATCAGGCTGCCAAAAGTCTGCCACACTTTCAGTCACCCCCAGAGAGGGGGGGAGTTCCTTGTTCTCTTGACCCCCTGAGTCAACTGCACAGTGCAGGTCCTGATGAGCCAGGGTCTCTCTCTTTCGGGCTGCCAAAAATTGGCCACTCTCAGTTGCCCCCCAGAGAGGGGAAGAGCTCCCCGTTCTCCCAGCACCAAGAGTCAACCACACGGTGCAGGTCCTGAGGCGCCAGGGTCTCTCCCCTGCAGGCCCCCCAAAGTCCACCATA
>PVJX010001196.1:80571-175387 GCA_004027295.1 Dolichotis patagonum | reverse complement strand
AAGAATTGATAAAAACAGTGAAAGAAATAGTGAACGCATCTAGTGAAAACACAGCTAAAAAATTAGAGGAACAAAGCAAACAGATAGAATCCCTCAAAGAACAATATAAGAAACAAACAGAATGCATAAAGCAGATTCAAAGAGACATACAGGAAATGAAAAATTCTATTGAAAGCTGTAAAAACCGCCTCAATGAAAGAGTGAAGACAGAATCTCAGACCTCGAAGATAAGATTGCAGCCAGTGAGCAGGAAAGACAAGATCTATTAAAAATAACAAAGAATCAGGAAATAACAATTCAACACCTGCAAGATGATGCAAAGAAAGTTCTAGAAACTCTAGAAAGCTGGTACCCTCCCCACTAACCCCTTGCACTAAGGATTGGACCCAGGGATTTCACTGAGCTACACCCCCAGTCCTTTATTTTTTATTTTGAGAAAGGATCTCACTAAATCACTCAGGCTGAGCTTGAACTTGCAATCTTCCTGCCTCGGCCTCCCAGAGTGCCCCCACATGCCTTGGCATGTCATAACTCTTGATCAAGGATAACAGATTTTGTTGGTTTGTGGTCCATGTGCAAAGACCCAGCTGGTGACCCCTCCAGACACCACCAACAGCCAATGGCCAGCATAGTATATGCTCCCTGAGTAGGCAGCGACCCATGCCAAGCACTCTCTTACAGCCCCTCAGAACTCACACCTGCCCCCCTCTGAATGAGGAGGCCAGGGTAAATAACTTACCCTGCCTATAATCATGCAGCCATAGCTACTGGACCTCAACCTAAATGCAGCAGGGCCAAAGATAAGAGTAAATAAATACCAGGGAATAAATAAGAAAAACTAAACCTGCCTTTAAGGCAATCTACATTTTTAAAGTCATTTCCTTCCTTTTTGAGTCACATTAGAAAATATGCCCTTAAAAACCTGCACAATTAGGCCAGTGATGCACCCTAGTGGCACAGTGCCTGGCTGGCAAGTGCAGGTGCTGAGTTCGATTCCCAGTACCAAAAAAAAAAAAAATCTAAAAACTTGTACAGTTGTTCAATCAGGGCAACAGGTACACCATTTGATTTTTGTGTAGGTAATTTTTTAACACACTAGAGAGGAAGGAGGGAGCCTACAGAAGCCCTGCTCTGCTGCTCTTCCCTTACTCTGTGCCCACCTCTGTGTCTCCCTTGCCTTGATCTATGTTCTCCTTTCCTCTGATCCTTCACCCCCCTTCAAATGGATGAAAGGGATCTTGGAGATATCATCTTGGTCCCTCAAGAAAGAGATTCACTCTCTAAGGACCAGGGGCTGAGAAAGCAGGCAAACAGAAGCGTGAGCTAACAGAAAGCTAGAGAGAGAGAGAGTGGGAGAACCAGGCGTGGTGGCACATGCCTGTAATCTCAGCACTTGGGAGGCTAAGGCAGGTGGATGGCTGAGTTCAAAGCCAGCCGGACCTACATTTGCGTTCAAGGCCAGTTTGAGTTACATAGCAAGACTCTATCTAAACAAACAAACAACCCAGGAGAGAGAGTGCAACTGTTTTTGTTGGACTAGGACTTAAGATAAACATAGTAAGGGAAAAGACATACTCTAGGAGTCCACCTCTGTCAGGTACCCAAGGTAACCAGAGAAGTGAAATACATAGAGCCAGAGCTTGACCCCTGGGGTCGGGCACTAGAACTGGTTATTAAACAATGCAAACACACTTAACACTCTGAGAGGTACTTAAAAATGATTAAGACGGTAAATTCCATGCTACGTATATTTTAACACTAATAAAAATTCTTACATCAAAAGCTCACAGTTTCTTTTTGCATACTAGACACTGAGCTCAGCACTTTAAAAGTATCTCAGTTATTACAATTTTATACGGTGAAATCAGTCGTGTACCAACTCCGCCAGTGGCCGAACACTGAGTCAAGAGAGGTTACAAGACCAGCCTGAGGCACAGAGCAGTAGAGCCAGGATCCCAACCCTAGCAGTCCATGGGCCAGCTCATCTCCTGGCCCGCCCTCTCCGCTGCTGGCTGCCCTACGCCTGCTCACCACACTGCCTAGGAAAGCTTAAGTCATACTAGTTTTGCATAGCTTCTACATGCTTTACGCACTGGCTGCAGATTAATTCTTTTTTTGAGACAGTCTTGCTATGTAATTCAGGGTGGCCCTGAACTCATTACATAGTCCTAGCTGGCCTCCTACCCTCAGAGATCCCCTGCCCTTGTTTAGGAAACAAAGAGGAGATATATATAAATATATCCTCTATGCATATATATACATATATATACATATATATATATATGCATGCAATGGAGATACTGCAGTTTCTTCACTATGCCATTTTGAAGAACTACCATTCCACTGCAAGAAGTCCCCCCTACCCAATGAGGAAATTGAAGCCTAGGGAATTAACCAACAAAGTTAAACGTCTTACTTAGTTACAAAGCCAAGGCTCCAACTACAAGTGTTCCGATTCTAAAACACGATTCTTTCCTCTATTACCAAACTGCAGCAGCTTGGGAATTCGCTCCAATGTTCTCCACAAATTTACTCTACTCCTGGACTAGAGAACAACGATCAGGGAAGGGAGGCTAGGAAGAAACAATAGTTTTGTCCCAATGCAACCTTAAATCGACACAGGTGTTAAACTTCCTAGCACTGTATACAACTGAAGGCAGGAAAATGAATTATGTATCAACAAGAAGCTAAGCTGAGCGCTGAAGCACACCTGTAATCTCAGTGCTTTTTGGGAGGCTGAAGACAGTAGGATCACAAGCTCAAACCCAACCGGGGCAACTTAGCAAGACCCTGTCTCAAAATAAAAAGGCTTGGGGATGTAGCTTAGTGTCAGAGTATCCCTGGATTTGATCCCCACCAGTACCACCACCAAAAGAAGAAAAAAATATATATATACAAAACTGTTCTAAAAATTCTGATAATGCTCGAGAGAATCCAGCTGTTAAGCGCCAGTAACTATGGGCCCATCATACAGCAGACACACTGAACAACACACTCTTTCTACAGAGGATACACAGCTGATCACCAGGCCTGCCAGTTCCCAAGGGACAAAGCACACAGGTCCCTGAGCTGTTGTAGAAAGGCTACTTCCTTAAAACCACTGTCCCGGGCCAGGGATTTAGCTCAGTGGCTTAAGCACCTGCCTGGGAAGCGCGAGGTCATGAGTTCGATCCCCGGTAACAAAAAAAAAAAAAACACTGTCCCACAACAGAAGGCTGGGCCAGCCAGGCACCCTCTGACTATGCTGTTTCTAGAGGGCGTGTTTGCTAGGATCTAAGCCTGCAGGGCCTCAGATGCAGCTGGACACTGCAGAGTGAGCAGAGTTACCCAAGCAGGGCGCAGGCACCTGCCCTGGACCCTCCTAAACTTCCGGCTGCTCAGAACCTGGATGAGGCCCAGGCTGACAGCTCAGCAGCTCCGCCTTCAGGAGGGCTCTCGGTTGGGTTTGTCCCGAAAGGATGGGTAGCACGTCCCACAGGTGACCTCCCACAAGAATCCAGGCAAGCGCTACCCTGCCCCACATCTGGAATCCCATCAGTGGCCTGTCAGACTCGGAGGGAGCTGCACAAAAAATCAGAGATCTAAGCCATGAGAGCTCAGACTAACACTGCCATCGACCTTTTGGGGGAGGTGCAGGACGCACTGCTTCCTCCTGCCCTTCTCAATGGGCTGTAGACATACGCTACCCCAACTCCATCACCTGGCGGTGCAAGGAGGACCTGGCTCCTCATACAGGAAAGGCCCATCTAGCTCCTTTACTGCTGAAGGGAGAGCAAGTCAGCTCACCGACTTAAAGGTGGCTTTGCCTGTCACCATCAACGTATAAGGAGCCCATCCCCAAGGAAAACCGCCACGGCCCCCAGACATGACATCACTCCTATGGGGGCAGAGGCTGCTCCCCACGCAGCTTGGAAGCTCTAATTTACAGGTCTGAGAAAACCAAAGCACCAATAATTTGCCCTGGGTGAAACTGAGAACAAAGTTCGAAGCCTGCTGACTCCATCCCACATCAAAAGGGCCACCAGGCAGCAAGAGAAAAGTGCCACTTGAATGCTCCCCTGGAATCACAAGCAGGGGTACATCTACCCTTGGAGCTGTGCACAGGCCCCAGAAATACACATATTTCTAAGGAGCTGCACACACACACACACACACACACACACAGGAATGAAATTAGAAACTCACCCAATTACTGCCTAACAAGGGTCTCAATACCCAAAGCAGCCACAGATCAATCTGAAACCTGAGAATGTTTCGGAGACCAAGGCCTAACGGTGACTCAGCCTTTATTCACAGGGCCTGGCAGGACTTGGCATCTCAAATGTTCATTAAACCTGCTACCAGAGCTCAATGAACTCTGAGTTCACCGGAAATCCTTTCTTCTTCAAACATGAAGGTTCAAAAAGAGTCAGTGCACTTTAATCTTACTCGTTAGCCTTGGCTGAGGTTGTGCTCCCAGCAATTCCACCCTAAAGCACAAGATACTCACTAGAGATGGCTAGCTGTGTGTCCAAACCTTAACTCTCTTGAGTTTTTAGCTAGGCATATGACATTTCCCAGCCTCCCTCATAGCACGTCTGAGCGTGCCAAATTCTGGTCAATTAGATAAGCAGGTGCTATAAGCAGCAGCTTCCTAGAATCCTTCAATAATTAACTTCCTTGAGCTTCCCTTACTGTTGGCTGGAATAAAGACGAGGGCTGGAGCACAAACAGCCACCTTGCAGCAACTAAGGATGGAAAGAAGAGAGAAGCTAACTAAACAAGCCAGAAGTTCAAAGGACCAGAGTGCTAAAAGTGAAATGGAAGCTAATGCCAAAGGCTGAATGTGGCCCACAAACTCAACATAATCACCAATTTGATGGTATTAGGAGGTAAGCCCTTTAGGAGGCCATGAGGTAGGTGCCCTCAGGGAAAAGAGGAGGACGGTGATAAAAGATTCAAGGAAATGTATCATTTTCCTCTAGTTTTTTGTCATGCAAAGACGTAGAACTCAGTGCTTCTGCCAAATGAGAACACAGCAACTGTTCATCCCCACAGGAAGACACAGCAACAGGGTGCGCAGAGTAGCCAGCACCTTGGCCCTGGATTACCCAGCCCCAGCACCGGGAGGGTGAAACCTCTGCTCTTCACAGATTATACAATAATGGGTGTCACGGTACAGCAGCACAGCCTGAGACAGTGAGACAAACCATCTTGTTTGAACTCCGTCATTCAAGGTTTTATGTCACTTTGAAGGGAAAGGATCCTAATCCTGATGCCAGCACCAGTTTCCAGCAAGTAAGCTCTGTGCAAATGACACCTTTTCCATGAAGACACCCACCTGCCCTGGCAGGGAGCTGCCTTCATGCCAGGAGCCACAAGCAACTCACTACTTTTTGCAGGTGAGTTTGCAGGTGAGTTTTGAAGATGGGAAGAGGAGGGCCTTCTGGGCCGATGTCCCCAGGCCTCTGGGCATCTCCTTATCACGTGCAGGCCTCTACATATTTACCCCATGGTGTCAGAACAAAGCTAAACCTCCACCTTTCAGCACCTGCCTGTGCCTCACAGCAAGGTCATACAGGATGGGGGACCTCGGAGGGTAACCTGAAGGCCTAGGAACAGTACAAAATCAAACCTCCCCACAGCAGAAGCTCCCCACAGCAGAGGCTCCCAGTTTTAATTCCAGGCCTACAGTGGGTGCAACATACACAGTCTGGCCCAACAGCCCAGATCTCAAACTGCATCTGAGAAAAATTCTAATGATCAGTATTCATCAACAGCAACACGTTCCCAGGACTTTTTGGTGAACTGACCAAACTCATGAAGCTCCACTGCTAGGAAAGAATTCTTAAAAATTCACTTATATAGCTGGGCTTGGTGGCGCATGCCTGTAATCCAGGCACTCTGAGAGACTGAGGCAGGAGGACTGCAAATTCAAATCCAGCTAGGCAACTTACTGAGATGCTGTCTCAAAATAAAAGGTCTCAGGATGTAGCTCTGTATGAAAACTCTGGGTTCAAACCCCAGTACTATTTTTTAAAAGGGGTGGGGGTGTCATTTCTATACTTGTTTCTGCTTTCTTCAAAGCCAGCAGCACTTAGGTATTAAGCAGCCTCAGAATCAACTGAAGGATGGCAAACAACAGCAAAATTTACACAGAACACACTATACACCAAGAACTGTGCTAAGGATGTCACATATAGTCATCCCTCAGGATCTCAGAAGGGGATTGGTTCTGGGAACTCCATGGATAGCAAAGCCAGAGGATGCTCAAGTCCGTTATATAAAATGGCACAGTACTGCACATAACTTATGTACGTCCTCTGTCTGCTTAAAACCATCTCCATATTGCTGGTAATATCCAATTACAGCATAAAGCTATCTAAAGAATTACACTGTAGTGTTAACGGAATGATAAAGCCTGTACATGGTACCGATACAATTGTTTGTTATTTGTTAAATTTTTCTTAGGACTCTTTGCAAGACGTAGTGATGGCCTTCATCGTGGGGAGCTGGTCCATGTACATAACATATCAATATTTTCAATCTAAAGTTGCTGGAAACCACGGGTGCAGACCCAACAGATGAAGAGAGCCAACTTAATCCTCACACCAACCTGTGACATGGCCCTTCTACACTATCCCTGTGTTAAGCAACAGGAAACTGAGTCATAGGCAGGCAGACTAAATGACTTGGCCCAATATCACACATTTGGAGAGTAGCTGAGGCAGCCTCCACTCCTGGGCTGATTCCCGGGATGTGCTACTGGGCATCCCGCACCTCCTCCCCTTGAGGCAGAAACACTCCCAGGACTCTGCAGCCCACTGACAAGTTCCCGGGCTCTCTCACTTCACCAGGCCCAGCAAAAGCTCTGCCACAGGTGTAGCGCAGGAGGAAGAGGCTCCCGGCCAGGTTCTGCGATTTCCCTCTGTGGTTTATGCAAAGCACATGTTTGCTGGGCCCCTTGAAAAGAAGTCAACTTTTTTCTGATACGTGTTTTACTAGGAAACGAGAAAGTGAAGTCCCCTCTGCTTCCCTACAACAAGACCATTTGTTGGTAGAAACAGTGTCTGAGGACATTCTCAAGGGGTCTGGGAAGCACATGCAGGTGTTTGAGTGGGAAAAGAGCAACTGTGGTGTTTCCAACCTTGGCCTAACAAAACCGCTACACCCCTGCAAGGCTGCCGTGCTGTGAACTGGCTGAACCCTTTCAGAAGGCAGAGCAGAGGGAAAACCACAATTCCCTACCCCCTCACCAAGCAGCAAGCTCGTAAAAGATCAGGGAAGGCGAAAGGACCAGGAGCAAATGCACAAGAGGAGACTACAGGCTGGTATAAATAGCACAGCTAAAACCGTGTGAAAGCGGGGGTCAGCACAAAGGGCAAAGCAGTCCAAAAAACTGTAATTTTCTGTCAACCTGAACAAAAACAGGAAGAAAAACAAGAAGCCAATGCGCCCTTCCCGTGAGCCAGTGGCAGCCATGTGGGGCCAAGGAGGAGAAACAAGAAGCCAACTCACCATTCCCGTGAGCCAACCACGCATAGGCTGGGAGACAAGAACAGGACAGTCCCACCCCTATGAGCAACTGGCCGATTTGGAGGACAGGCTGAGTTGATAGCAACAAAGATACAAAAACAACTACTGTTTGATTGATGTTGCAGGCCTAAGTCCAGTAGTCTGAGCATTTATTTAGAGGATAACAATATGCAATATAGCAAATATGGGGGATTTCCTTATGTGTTGTTTTTGAAATCCAACATTGCTCTGTTTTGTTTTGTTTTGTCCTGTTTTATTGTTTTATTTGCTTTGTCTTGTTTTGACTGGGTTTATTCTCTTTAAAACACACTTGCATGCTTTTGTTTTCATAGGTTTTATTCTGTTCTGTTTTGTTTGATTTTATTATGTCTGAAGGTATGGACAGCTATTTTGAAGAAAACAAGACACATTATAGTAACCACTGTTGGCCTCCTATTATCTTGTTTTGAAGTCCTGTGTCACTTTCATTGTTCTGTTCTGATTAGCTTTATTCTGTTTAGTTTTGTTTGGTTTCACTCTCTTTAAAAAATAAAAAATTAGCCTTAAACAAAAACAGGAGCATGTGTGCCCCACTGCTTGGCAGCAGCACAGCCTGGTAAACAGACAACACCCAGTAACAGCACACCATGAGGAAAGAAAGGGCATCTCCTGGTGCTCAGGTGGAGAACTGGCCCTCACCATGGAAAGGTCATTCTGTAGCTGGGCATGATGGCCCACACCTGTAATCCCAGCACTCTGGGAGGCTGAGGCAGGAGGACTTCCAGGCCTGCAGAACTTACTGTCTTAACAAGACCATGTCTCAAAATAAAAATTTTAAAAAGGGGCTTGAGACATACCACAGGGTGGAGGCTATTGATTCCCAATACCACCACCACCACCAAAAAAAAAAAAAAAAGACTGATCACCTATTCGGTTTCTTTTTCTTCCATAATTGCAGAAATTCTTTCTCTTGGCTTTCCATTCTCCCCACCATCACAAACCAAATGTTAATTAATAGCAAATTGGGATATGGTAATATTTCTGGGGATAGGAGGACCACAGGACAGGCCACAGAAGATACAATCTGTTAATCCCAGCCTCAAATATATGACCATTCCCTAAATTCCAGAACCTTAAAATACGACTGCACTTGGAAAAAATGTCTTCACAAGGTAAAGACCTTGAGGTGAAGTCCTACTGAAACTAGGGAAACAAAAGGGGGAAAATACAAAGACACAGGGAAAAAGTCACACGAAGACAGAGCAGAAATGAGTGTTGAGTCTGTGCGTGGGATAGCACTGGAGGCAGGGGAAGGAAGCAAGGTGAACTTCTCCCTCCCGCCCTCCAGGGGGATCCAGCGCTCCCATACACTTAGATTTTGGTCTTCAGGGAAATGGGAAGAGAATAAATTTGTGTTGCTTTAAACCACAAGTGTGTGGTACTACACCTGCCATTTTTAATGGATGGGTTCAATTTCTCTTTTGTAATCACAGCACTTTCTTCAACTTTTCTTTCTGCACATCGCTGCTCACAGATTGTTTTCCTGTCCTTCCAGGGATGAGTCCATGAAGACGTATCACTTCACTCTGTGATCCTTTTTCTTTTGGCAGAACTTTCCCTGGCACTTCCTGTTTGCTCTAATAGTGAACTGCAGCTCTCAGGAATATGGGAGCATCTCCTTCATCAAATATCCTGGTTAATAATTACCATACACACTGGGCAAACCTGAGGAGCTCCAGACTTGCTCTGCTGTCTCCTTAGACACTAGAGATTTGCTCCAAGATCTAGCAGAATGCTTCAGGGTGTTTCAGTGGTAGCAACTACAAGGCTGCACACGGGGAAAGTGCTGCTTTACAGGGCTTTTGTGTTATCACAGAGATGCCCCTCACACTCTGGGCAAGATGGAGTTAAAAAAGCAAGATGGATGAGAACTTCTGTCCGAACAAGGCCTACAAGCAATATGTAGGCCTCTTTACTTTAGTAATACCTTGCACAAGCCAACCTCTCAGTGTTAGCACTTACTATAAATTATAACAACTTACATTCCCCAAAGGGGCTGGAAACATGACTGGCTGAAAATGTACATAAGATAGCGGTGACCCAAAATAAAAGTTCACCAGAAAATTCTCTTAAGACTCCTCAAATTTCCTTTACATACATCTTTCCTGAAAAGTCCATCAAGGAAGTTTTATTAAAATAAAAAACCATGATTCATGCCCCTTACTTTCTTCACATCTATGTAATTGCATAAAACTATGGCTGGAGTACACTTTACTTCAATTAAAACTAAACAGCATTGCAAAACACCAATGATTACAAGATTTATGTCCCAGGTAGTCCTTATTATATTCCCTTCCCTTCCTGAGAAGGGACGTGGTCCAGAACCTACTACTGCCCTCCTGGACCACCACTTCTACCACACATGCTCCATGCCATTCCAGTCCCTGACAAAAAACCCTCCACTGCACAATTTAAAGTGGAAACAACTGAACTTCTTATGCAACAGCTATTTCTGTACATATTCAAGCATTCCCTCAAGAAGCAGGGTGGGCACCCCAGACACAAACCTTAGGTGAGCCTGAATTTCAGGGGAGTCAGAACCAGGGCTTCACAGAACAAAATTTATGTCCTACCCATCTGCATCTTCTTTTGGTTTCACCTAAAACTAGCTTTAAAAAAATAAAAAGCAGACTGATAAGTTGGAAAGTTATTCTCAGGGAATAGAATCATGAAATTAAAGTTACAAAACTGCAGCTAGTGAGCATCATATGTTTACACTGAAATCAAGAACTAAAAGGAAGAGCAATATTGGAAAGAAACAATGTGGGTGGTCTGAAAGCAAAGAGGGAAAATGCTCCACAGGTAATAAAAACAGGGAGAAGGCTCCAACCTCTGAAAGAAAGAAAGAAAGAAAGAAAGAAAGAAAGAAAGAAAGAAAGAAAGAAAGAAAGAAAGAAAGAAAGAAAGAAAGAAAGAAAAGAAAAGAAAAGAAAAGAAAAGAAAAGAAAAGAACAGAACAAACGAACCTGGCTAAACCCTCCCACCAGAGCTAACCATTGGAAAGCAGTTTTCTAGTCACCTTCACAAGCATACGCAGTAGCTGGTCACCAGGACAGAGGCCACCAACTCCTTCCCTCTCAGTAGGAGCTGGTCATTCCTGGGGGGGAGGGGGGGGTAAGGTCTATTCATACACCAACTGATTTTAAGATAACTAAGTTTCCCATTTCTTTCTACAGCCTAGAATTCTGTAACCTGCCCTTCCCTTAACTGTTATTAAATATTAGCGATTTAAAACCAGACATGAAATTCTGAGGTTTTCTTTTTGTCTTTGTTTTTGTAGTTCTTAACCTGGTCTTTTTATTTAACTCTGTATTTTGTAAGTATCTTATTCTACCACTATGCAATTTTTTAAAGGTAGTTAACTTTCCCAAAAATGCCTCCAACACAGAACAAACATTTTAAAAGAATGAAATTAAAAAGGAATGTTTAAAAAGATAAAACAGAAGCAAACATAAAAATCTTCAACATCATGCAAAATCCACAAAATATAAGTAAAAGGGGGTAGGAAATCTGTTTCCTTCCCTGCCTATCTGCCAGCCACCTTGCTGTCCACTTCTTCGACTGTCCCCACTTTCAATTTCACAGGCATCTTTTTGAGTCTTAATCCCCCTGGGTGTACAGAGACCTTTTACACATACACCATGCTGTCTACACCTTCATTTGCTCATATGGCTCAAAACTTACACCACTAGTCCTTTAAGACCACTTTTTTTTTTTTTTTTTTTTGGTACGGGGATCTAACTCATAACCTTACGCTTGCAAGGCAGGCGATTATGCCCCTGAGCTAAATCCCCAGCCCCTCTGCCACATTCTTAATGGTATCTAACTTCATTTGCTTAATTTGTCTTCCTATTTGAAGTGAGACTAAACATTTTTTATGTAACTAGTTGCATAATTTTATGTAACTGCTCGTCTGAAACTAGTCTGTTGAAATCCTATCTTCACCTCTATTATTAGTCTCTTAATAGTTGTTGTTACTGATTTTCAAAAGTTCTTTTTATATGAAGAAAGCTGGCCTTTTTCATTTGTATTAAAATTCTTTCCAGTTAATAATTGTCTTTTTATTTTAAACAAATGTTTCTCAAAGTAATGTTACTGATGTTGTTAAATTGATTTATAGTTTTTCTTTATCATGTCTTATTTAGAAAAAAAACTTTCTTTGTTGTGGTACCGGGGATCGAACTCACAACCTAGCGCTTACCAGGCAAGTGCTTGAGCCACTGAGCTAAATCCCCAGCCCTATACAAAACTTACTCACCCAGACCTTTTTTGAAATTCCCTACCTTCTCAATGTCATGCCTGGGCTGGAGACTTAGCTCAGCAGCAATAAGCAACTGCCTTTGCAAGCGCCAGGTCGTGAGTTTGATCCCTGGTACCGATTTAAAAAAAAAAAAATCAACGTCATGCCTTCTCTAATCCTCAGGGGCTCCATCTCCTTCCTGCCTCCCGCTACCGGGTCTCACACAGATCAAAGGAGGCCCACAAGAGGGCACCAGCCCAGCAGCTCCCTGAATCCTGAAAAGATAGGCCAGACACCCAAGGAGGAAAGAGGGCAAGCAACTGAAAGGAAATGAGACCGGACCAGCGGGTTGTAAGGAACTTCCTGTGCATATACAAAGGGTTAGCTACAGAAAGACCTGCAGCTGCGTGCCTCTGGAAGCTATCAGGAAGGAGATGCAGGACCTCCTTTCAGCCCTGCCGCTTGCAGCTGCATGGGCTAAGGCTTCATTCCCGCTTGAGGAGCAGAGGTCTGCAGCAAACCTGGAGTACCTCACTTACGAAAAAGAGTACCTCACACACAAGATGACGCTGGGATTTCTGTCCCAAAATACCTGTTAGTAAACAGTAACAGAGAAATGAGGTAGCACAGTGAATGCCACGTGTTTCCAATCTGACCCTGACAATCTCCTCCCTCAACCTGTCCTGGGGGCTCCCCTGCCATCCATCATGGGGTGAGGAGCTCAAGAATCTCAGCCTCCTACCATTCGTGCAGAGCTTTAGAGAGTCCTCCGGGGACCACCTGAGCATTTCCCTTCACATGTTAAGTCAGCCTTCAAGGAATGGCACTGAGAGCGCTAGGCAGCCATACAGCAAACAGACCAACGAACAAACAAATGAAGTTAGCGTCTTTCTTCCGGTGATGGTTTGGAGACTGTCCCTCAAAAACTTGTGTGTTGAAAGTTTGTTTCCAATCATCACTGTTTAGCTGTGGGAGAGGACTGGGAGGAGAGGGCTCTGACCTCACCTCTGCACCTTACTGTGTGCAGAGTCCTGGTCAAGCAGGGAGGTTGTGAGAACACTAGGAGGTGGGTGGTACCTAGTGGATCACCATGGTGAGTCCTGGAAGGGCATATTTTGTCTCTAGCACCTTCCTCTTTTTCTCTGATTGATTCCTGGCAGCCACCAGATAAGCAACTTTGTCCCACTGTGCCTCTCTGCCATGAGAGTGCTCATCACAGGTCCAGGAAGGAGGAAGCCAAGTGACCAGGATGGAAACCTCTGAAACTGCAAGCCAAACTCCATCTTGCTTTCTAGGAGCTGACTGTCTCAGTTACTTTGTCATAGCCATAGGAAATTAGACTAATACATTAACTCCAAATGGACCGAAGAACTAAAGAGCTAAAACCATAAAACACTGAAACAAAAACACAGAAATAAAACATCACGATAAAGGATTTAGCAGTGATTGCTTGGACATGATAGCAAAGCATAGGCACAGCAATGCAGCAGGTAAGACAGATTTCATGCATCAAAGGACACTATGAAATCCCATAATGAATTTGATAGAAATCTATTATATGCATTGAAGCCCCTGCTCCCCCACCCATCGTCAAACTGATGGGAAGATGGGGCAGGGAGGTGATTATGAGGGTGATCAAAGTACAGTTGTAAATGCACATGTACAAGTCTGCCAAAGTGAAACCCATTAATCTGTACAACCAATAAGCACCAATAAAGATGTGAAGGAAGAAAAAGAAAAATATGTAAAAGGCCAGATATACAATGCAACCAAAAAACAACAACAACAACAACAACAACAAAGAAAACAAACAACCTGAGAAGAAAATTGGCAGACACTTAAACATCTTTCCAAAGATACATAAGTGGACAATATGCACATAAAAATCTGTCCAACACAGATAACTGTCATGGAATTGCAAGCCAAATCCGCCATGAGATACCCTTTCCTACCTATTAGCATGATGATTATTTAGACAAAAAGAAAAAAACTCAGAAAATACCACATGCAAGGATGTGAAGAAATTGTAAATCTTGTGCACAACTGGGGGAGTGAAAAACGGTGCATCCCCTGTGGAAAACTTATGAGAACACCTAAAAAAATTAAACTTAAATTACCATATTCCCCTTTGCAGTGCATACCCAAAAGAACTGAAAGCAGAGACTTAAACAGATACTTACACACAAATATTCTAGCTTTATTCACACGAGGCAAAAGGAGAAGATTAAAAGATGAATGGGTAAACAAAATGTGGCATATACAAGCCAAGTGTGTGACCACAGGGTTAATTCCAAGCAGGAGCATTTCAAGTTCAATGCTAATCCAGGTCACTCTGCAATAACCTATCTCTTAATTAATTAATGAATTAAATAGTTAGGGGGGTAGCTGAGTGGTAGAGCACTTGCCTAGTACATATGAGGTCCCGGGTTCACCTTAGAAAAGTGGTGATAAAGAGTTTATTGTTGAAAAAGCTCTGGAGATGGATGGCAACGGTAGTTGTACACAATGTGAGCAGACAGCCATGGCGGCACATGGCTCTAATCCCAGCACTCTGGGAGGCTGAGACAGGAGAATCACCATGAGTTCGAGACCAGGCTGGGATACACAATGAGTTCAAGGCCAGCCCACAAGTACATAGTGAGACACTGTCTAAAAAACACAAAATAAGTAAACACACTGAATGCCAAACAACTGTAAGCCTTAAAAATGCAAATATTGCATACATTAAATGTTAATAAAAAATTATCCGTTTATATTACTACTCCTTCCTCCACCTTTCAACACTCTCAAGGCCAACGACCCTATCTTGTTAATCTTTGTACACCCATAACCAGTGCCACACCCAGTAGGAATATTGACCCTACCTAGATAAAGTCACTAAAACTGAGATGCTCCCGGACTGAGGCTGAGAAACAGCACCTGAAACCACAGTTGGGCAGAGGAGATTTTGTCCCATAGCCCCTTTCTCAGTTATAAAACTCAATTTGTTCATTAACAAAATACTAAATTGAAAAAAAGGGAAGTGCGAGTTTTTCCCATCTTCGAGACAGGTATCTGCTAAAAGTACCGCACATACAATCTCCAGCTCACTATACCTTCCAAGAAGACTTCAAAGCCTGCTCCCAGAAGCACCTTTTCTTCCCCTTGACACTCCTCACAGAAGTCTACCATTCAGTTTTAAAGGCACTTACTTCCTCGGTTCCCAGTCACACCCTAAAGGACTGCTCACAAAGTCCAGGTTCTAAAAGCACAAGGGAAGTTCTGCTCAGCAGGTGGTGGGCATCCAGCCTGGACCTCTGACTTTACAGAATCAACATCCTGACCTCAGGCCTGTCACTCTCGTGTTTCTTTTTGAGACAGAGTCTCACTGAGTAGTCCAGGCTGTCCTCAAAGTGGCAGGGGTTCTCCTACCCTTAGCCTCCCAAATGCTGGGACTACAAGTATGCATTACCACACTCAGCCAAATCTGTCACCCTTGATGGAAGTCAAGCCTGGTTAAATGAGCGCGTTCTGAAATCTATCCCGGCTGATTGCCCCCCACTTCCCAAGCTGCCTCATGGGGTGCATGGTTAGTGATGAGACAGGTAGTCACCCCCTTCACTGTCTTGTCATAGTAGAAGAGCTTCCTACTGCAATGGAATAGACTACAGCAAACCCAGGTCTGTCTTTTTACATGGGAAAGAAAGTAAGGAATAATAGATAGAGGGGGCTACATGGCATAGAAATCCTCTAAAAATGCAAGGACAGAAGATGTTGGGGACAACAATCTTCCTAGTTTGTTCTGCTGTGCACAGTGGTACAGTGGCACACATCTATAATCCCAGCGGCAAGTAGATGACACAGGAAGATCACAGGTTCAAGGGCAGCCTAGGTGACTTAGCAAGACTCCGCCTCAAAGCAAAGTCTGAGAGTGTAGCTTATTGGCAAAGCTCCTACCTACAATGTGGGAGGCCTGGGATTCACTCCCAGGACTATCGCCAAACAGAAACCAGCTGTCCTCATCCAGACCCTGGGTATGAGTGCCACCAAAGTCACAGAAGGCACAAAAGAGAATGTGAAAAACTAAAAAACATTCTGTACATTAAGTCACTGCCATATTTAATAAATTCGAAGCATTATTAAGACATCCCACGTGCTTTCTATATAATAAACTGCAGAACTGAATCATCACATCACAAACCAGCCTGCAAACCAGCTATCAACTAGGTGATCTCCACGACTTCACTAGTAATACTGAGAACTGTCAGAAGACTCCTCTGGAGGACCCTCAAGCTCTACTCTACCAAGGTCAAGTCAAAACTAATTTCCAGAGTGTGTTTTTAAGCATCTGGTTCCAATGACAGCACCCCTCACCCCACAGAAGCCCTTGGCTTGAAAAGACTATTTCCTTCTCTTGGAAAGTTCACTTGCTGGGCAAGACTGGGAATGCAGTTTTCCATACAAATGAGGAAGGAGCAGATTCCCTGCATAACTTTTTTCTCCGCCCCCATCCCTACCCTGCACAGTGGCAAATGCTTTATCACTGAGCTACACCCTCAGCCCCTAGCCTAACTTCCACCAAATTCACATCCTAATATTGAAACCCTCTTCCCTGCACACTTGCTTAACAAGATCGAGAAGATAATACTGATTGATGCAAATCTATCACATGAGAAACAGCATCACAAGCACGGGTATTTGCAGACAGAGGAAAGCCTGGGTCTGTGTGCACTCACAGCGAACAGCCAACATACTTTGTTCTGCAACACACAAGTTGTCCAACTCCCCATGGACTCCTCTCCTCCCAAACAACCCCTGCCCTGCTCATTTTCAGGTGTCCCCAAAGCTTAGCCTCCGGTGCATACATTGCTCTTAGGATCAATCTTGGCCCAGAGATATCACATCAAAGACATCACATTTTTTTTTTCTGGACCCAGAGAGTCCCAGACCAATATTTCCTAATATCCCCATTCAGTCTGGGGCACTTGACAACTAGACAGCAAAAAATGATCTCTACAGGGCCAAATGCCTATCATAATCAGTGATTTAAATGTTTTTCTTCTCTGCACGGGAAAGTCCTGTAATCTAGACTTCGTTGACACACACCAATCTGACGGGAGCTTCTTTTCCAGATTTCAAGTGCTGTAAAAAAGGGAAGTGAAAGGAAGGTTTGTAACATTCGCCAAGCGCCTCTCCCTGGGTGAGGCACAAGAGGAAATGAAGGGTTTCAATGTCCTAACACCTGTGAACTGCAGCTAGAACCCTCCTGGCTGCCAACGTGCATGGAAGCAGTGCGTGGCAGCCAGATACCACCTGCTACAACAGCTAACAGACTCAGCCCGCCCTGGTTCCGTTCACCAACACCAACAGCTCCTCAGGGGAATAAGGGGTGCCTGGAAGACCTTTCTGTCATTCTCTCTAAAATCAAGCCGTCCTAAGTGTCGAGACTTTAAAAGAGCCTCTCTGAAATGCTGCTGAGTTTGGGGTTCCAGGACAGTGGAGTTCATACACCAAGGGGCCTCAGATTTTCTCTGTGCTGTCACCTCAAGCCTGAGCCAGCCTGTGCCTACTGCGTGTACACAACACCCTGCTGGTTGGTCCTAGCTACTGGGCAAGAGCAGCTCGGCTCTTTCTCTGCTTGTAACACAGCTCGGGGACAAAAGCCAGAGCAGGGGAAGGATCGGCTTCCCCCTAAGACTAAGTAGGGGGAGAAAGGGGACCATGTATACAGACAGATGAAAACCAAGCCACGGGTATTTCCAATCACACAGGTTTCCGGGCTTAGAACTTACTTTTTTCAATACACAAGACCTTCTGGGAGAAATGGGGGAGGGGGGTGGACAACTCCAGAGCCCCTTTTATCTCAAGGACTGCCCAGTAATTATCTGTTAGTGGAAACGATAAAATAATTGGCTGAAATAATGCAATTGGTATCATGAAATTAGTGTTCTGCAAAAGGCAAGATGGAGTCATGAAACAAAAAATAAGCCCCAGTCACCCAAGCCTGTGAGTGAATCTGATGCTGCCACTAAGCTCGGCTCCTGAGCCTGAGTTTCTTCATCTGTGACATGCCCAGGTGGGGGACACCTGCTTTACAGAGGCAGCAGTCACAATTCACTAAGCCAGAGTCAACTGCTTTTACTGCAGTTAAGACAGGTTACATTTGACAAGGCACTGCTTTTGTCTACGTATTTCCACTCCCCAGAATTCACATGTCGAAATCTAATCTCCGATGCAAGGACATTAAACACAGGCACTTCCTATAAAGCTAGCACTCTGGGAAGCTGTGGCAGGAAGATCCCAGGTTCCAGTCCAGCCTGGGCAACTTAGCAAGTCAGCAAAAACTTATCTAGAACTAAATAAAAAAAGAGCTGGAGTACAAAGAAACTGGGTTCCATCCCCAGTGTAGCAAAAAGAAAAGAGAAAGATACAGAACGGGGGGGGGGGTCCCCAATACTGCAATCTGCTGGCACTTTGATCTTGGGCATCCAGCCTCCAGAACTCTGATACATTTCTGCTGCTTGCAAATTGCCCAGCGAAGGCATTTTGTTATATCAGCACACAGTGACAGACACCTGCTTCACCATCCCCCACCTCCCACCCCCATTTTTGTTTTCAATGAAGAGCAATTTCAATCACCTAGTTACTCCTGGGTAAACCATTACACATTTTAGGTATTGTCTGCAGTCTAGGTCTCTCCTTCCTTGGAGTTAATCTTTACAGTTCCAAAAATACTAACAGAAACAAGTTTTTAAAGAAAGTAACAAGATAACAACTAAGAATTTATGCAGTGTAAACATCCCGCACAACTGCAGAGGTGTAAGCTAGATACCAATATTCGTCTCCTTTCCTACCAACAATGGAAAGCAATTGAAGGTTTCCAGGGACACAGCGCTGGTCCACAGCTTGGAGATAAGGCAGAGGGGGAAACGATGGATAAAGAGAACCATGAATGTACCCTGAACTGAGAGGCAGCGAGCAGAGGGTCAGTACAACCTGAAGACCACAGGAGACAGGGCTGAGGATCTCCATTCTGCCCCGCAGCACCACAAGCCTGCATGGATTTGCAACAGGAGCGGAAGCTGAACAAGCCCAGGGGTCTGGACTAGAGCAAAATATGACGGGAATTCAAGTCAGCTTCAAAACAGTGCACAGTGAATAACAAGAACCCCAACCCTAAGCAGCAACACAGAGAAGAGTGGAAGTGAGTCGCCCCCAAAGAGACTGGCGGGCAGCGGGTGGCGGCAGATAACAGGAGGCCTGCTGTGACTAACCAGGCCAGGTGGGCAGGGGAGGGCAGCAGCATGCCAGCCAAGGGTTTCCTCTCCATCTGAGCTGGAGAAGGGACTTTCGATTCCACTGATCATGTGGACAGTGTTACTTAGGTCTCAGATGCAGGTAAAAGGTCAGGGATCTAGGGCAAGAGGGCTGAATGTCAGTCACTGCACCATGGGCTGGAACGTACATAGCAGTAGGTGAGATACTACAGGGGTTCGGCTAAGGTTAACCAAGTCAGATAGTATAGCCAAGACGGGCAGCCTGTCAGCAATCCCACAGGGAGAACAAGATTCTACAGAGGGACTGCTTCTCTAGACATCTAGAAAATCCAGTGGTAGCAACTGGTGCCAACTTCCACTCCCAGACTGCCGGCAGCCTCCTCCAGAGGGGAGGATGGGTAGATGGAAGGGTGGCGCTCACGTGGGAACACCTGTCCCAGAAGTTCAAAGTACATAGGTAGATTTAATTACAGTCTATCATCCCTGGGTCATAAAAGTAGCAATTCGGTGACATTTTATCATTTTTATTCTTTAAAACACAGTTATTATTCCTGGCACAATGGGGCACACCTGTAATCTCAGCTACTCCACAGGTTCAGGCTGAGCCTAAAGTGAAAGTGCTGCAAATTTACAGCCAATCTGGGCAGCTCAACAAAACCCTGTTTCACAATAAAACTTTAAGAAAGAGCTTGGAAGTTATAGCTCAAGGGCAGAGCACTTGCCTAAATAAGGCCTCTGGATTCAACCCCCACCACTAAAAGAAAATTAAAAAAGATATGAAATATGTTGTAGCAATTAAAAGCAATCCCAGCTGAGGATTCAGCCAGTAAATGCTCGTGTAGAAAATTCAATTCACAAGTTTTCCAGCCCCAATACTCTCACCGTAACAATGGTCTGTAAAGGATTCCAAATGAGGCCTAGAGCAAGGAGCACCAGCTCACACAGTAACTGTTGATGTTGGTCATACACCTGGAAGGCCTGGCCTCCTGGTCAACCTGGCCAGGCTGCCGCAGACATCCCAGGGGAAAAAAAACAGAAAGGAAAAGCAGACATCCTAGGGAAAAGAACAGAAGGGAAACCCCGAGTAGCTCTGGCTGCTTCTTTGCCCCCTCCCAGCTGGGCCTCTTCCCAGGCCGAGGGATGGGCACCAGGCAGGGAATCAGGACAAGGGCCAGAAAGCAAGAGTGGCTCTCTCAGCAAGTTCAGTGACATGTCCAAACACTTCCACGGCACAGCCTGGCATGACCTCCCTGAGCTTGGAGGCGCTCCCCTGGGACAAGTTCCCAGGCTGATTAGAACCAGACGGCTCCTGCTAGTTCACCTGTCCACAAATGGAGCTAATGTGTGCAGGACTGCCCAGGGGGCCAACTGGCAGCCATAGCCACTCCACAAAACACTCAGGAAGTACTGAAACTGTCACTTATGTGCATGGGGCACATGGCACTGGGAAAAGCTGAGCAGAGCTGCATGTGTAGCCATGGTTCTACTCCTTATGGGCTGGGCAACCTTGGGTAGGTGGTTTAACTACCCTCTCTGTGCTTCCACTTCCCCACCATAACAAAGAACCAGTACCTCACACCTCCCAAGAGAAGCAGCAGCCTTCATGTGAATTTTGCACAGTAGATAGAAAGCTCATTAGTTGGCGCTGGCATCTTATACAACCTCTTCATGCACCGACTTGAGATGCCCTGAACTATGGTGGCCCGGAAAGGACAAGTCTTTCTCCAATAATACTCCATGGGCTCCTTGTGCTTACTCTGCCCTATTTTCTCAGAGTGCTCGTTCTACACAGAGTGATCTGCAAAACTTCCTTACCACTCACTCTCTCCACACCTCCAGCAGATGCAGAACCCGTGAAATCTCCCCAGCTGCCGGGAGCATCTAACTGGGTCTGAGGCTGAGGAGCCCTGAGAAGGTGAGAAGGACAAAGTAAACTGACAAGATGGAGCACACTGGCGGGAGGACAAACCTGTTCTTCCCCAGGGGAAAGACCACAGCATACAGTGATCCCACACATCAGTCAAATGTGGTACTTGGAGAAAGTTGTTCTGCTGGCCTCAAACTGCAGTTCCCACTCTCAGTCCTGCTCTGTCCTGGGCCAGAGCCCACCTGCCCTCAGGTGCTTTTCCAGTGCCACCTTGCACATTCCAGCCTTCTCCTCCCAGCTAACTCCTGCATGTCCAACTCCAGCTTGGTCATCGTCTCTTATCTGCTTTATCCACCTCCTCACCCCAGGCAATTCTCCCTGCTCCATTCCATGCCACTAAGTCAACCATAGTGTCATCAGTTGTAGCAGCTGTCCGCCCACATGATGTTACTCATGTGTGATGCCAGGAACTAGAGACACAACACTCTCTGATTGCTGGATAAATGACTCAGGTGCTACTTAGAGCTGAGGCTGCCCACTGCCTTGGTAGGCCTATGATCAGCTGAGCAGAAAACAGGATGATACTAAAAGGAAGTGGGACAAATGCTGTATCACCCACCACCGAGACTGTGGCTGAGTCAGAATCAGCTAAGAAAGCAGGTGTAAGCACTCAAGTAACGGAGGTATTCTTCCCAAGCCCCTGAAAATGCTCTCTGCAGGGGAGGAAGCCATGGCAGGTGGGTAACCACCTGCTGGGTGTCATCTGCATCATAGTGTAAGCAAAAATGAAAAAAGAAGCCAGGTGTGATGGCACACACCTGTAATCGCAGCACTCAGGAAACTCAGGAAAGGAGGGCAGGAGGATCACAAGTTTGAGAACAGAATGGGCTAAATACCAAGGTTCAAGGCAAGCCTGGACTACACAGACCCTGTCCCCAAATTAGGAGAAGAGGCCCCAGGCCTGTGAAAGCTCTATTTAACACATCCCCTTGATTCTAGACCTTGGAAACTTGTCCCAGTTGACATCTGTAGCTGCCAAAGGAGTGACATTTGACACACTGGAAGTGTGCTCCAATTAATTACCTAAGCTTTCCAACTCCTACTACGTAAGTCCAACGCTGAACAGCTAGGAAGCTTAACAGTTACATCACTCACAGAAAACTAAACAAGCAATTTGATATGTTCGAGTGTCATAACTCCAAGTCACTTATAAAATCACTGAAAATCTTTTTTCTTACCAGATGTTCCTCCAGCCAATTGCAGGATAAAAATGCAGAGGGAATGCCAGACTTTGCAAGATGAGAAACAAGGGTGAAAGAGATTAAAAGTTTCAAGTACTGATTATTTCACCTCTAGCTTTATGACCTTTGAGAAGACACCCATATTCTTTGGCCTATTTAAGGGGGCAGATGTTAACTGGTCCTACTGTCTGCTGGTTCTATCCCTACTGATTCAAACAACAGTGAAATAGAAGATATCCACCGGGGCTGCAAAGTGGGTCAGTGGTACTGTGCATACTTAGCATGTGCCAAGGTCCTGGGTTAAAATCTTACCACTAATCCACAGTTATGGGCTCTGCAACCACAAGGCCCACATCCACAGGTTGGACCAACTGGAAATCAAAAAACAAAAAAAGAGAAAAATCACATGGGTGCTGAACACTTACAAATTTTTTCTTGCCATTATTCTCTAAACAATACAATTACTTACATACTTTTTACATTGTACTGAGTATTGCAAATAACCCAGACGTGACCTGTTACAGAATTCGGGAGAGTGTAAGTTAGGTGCAAATGCTATGTCATTTCATTTAAGAATTAAGCATCCTTGTGAAATAGAAAGAAAATGTTCAAACGGGAAGGGGAACTAGGGACAGGGAAGGGAGAAATGGAAAAGAAATAAAAACAAGACAAGAAAAAAATGCAATCAAAGCTTTTGTAAATAAGGAGGGGAAGAGGGGTTAAAGGGAGGGTATGAAAATGGGAGGGGAAAAAAAGAATGAAGACATACCACATTCAGTTACAAATTCCCTATGATGAATGTAATCATTATCTATCTATACCTAAAATGTACCAATAACCTTAATTTAAAAAAAAAAATCCCAATAAAACTGCCCACAGTGACACAGTATCAATTCCAGCCTTAAAAAAAAAAAAAAACCCTTGGATTTTGGAATCCCTCAGTAGGGGGAGAAAAGGTCCAGGAACCAAGGGATATAGCTGTACACAGAGCACATATATAAGTGGAGTTCACACACACTTACATATTTTACATATAATGTACAATACCTGCTACTGGGGAACACACAAGAGCTCTTTATGGCTTTAGAAATTTCATACCTATTTTCACATTTTGTTCTCGTGACACTCCAGTGTCATGGCCAGACAGATTCCTTCCCACCTGCCAGAGATTCTCAAAGCCACGCAAGTTCACTGCCTTGTATTTGGGCACAGAGAGGCTAAGCAGAGATTCCATTCAGAGCGTTTGTTTCCACCTCCCTACTTACTCCACCACTCCCCCCTGCTCCCAGGCTGGCTGGGACCAGGAAACAGAGTCTAAGCGTCTGCCCAGCCAGGCTGGCACTGGAACAAACTCCCTGTCCCCACCCCCAGGTGGCCCCAGGGCCTGCACAGTCTCTGACACAGCAACTTGCAACTCAGCACCCGAAGCTCAGCTCACAGAGTAGATACGTGAGCTGGGCAAGGACAGACAGAGCATACAAGGAAGGAAAAGAAAAGAAAGGAGAAGAAAAAAACTGGAAAGTGACTGAACATGTATGCAAAAGCCAGTTTTACTTCCTGCCGCGCCCGCTGCAATGTGTTCCATTGCGCAAGCTGTTCTGAAACAAGACGTAAGGAAGTAGGATCCGATGCTATATATAAACACCTTATTTTGGAACCATTTTGCTGCAAAGTAAAGGACAATTCATATTCAGACTGGGGCTGGGAAGAAGAGCTGAGTTTAAACCAGGGAGAGAGCTGGGGAGGGCAGCTCCGAGCAGAGCACTTGCTGAATGAACCCTCAGTTCCATCTCCACCACCGCAAATAATAAAAAAATAAAAGGAGTGAAAAAGTGAAAACCGCAGGCTGGGAGATATTCTGCACTGCAGTCATCGCTCCTGATCTGTGCAGGACCTGTTCCAGGGCCACGAGCAGACGCCTGACATCACAGATGGAACTCAATCCTGTACCCACGGTTCTCTCCAGACATACCTACCCATGATGAAGCTTAATTTATAAATTAGGCACAGAGACCAGCATTAACTGTTAATTAGGGTTAGAGTTAGGTAACAATACAAGAAGGGTAAGGAAAGGGGAAAAAGAAGAATTAAGACCTGCTGTGTGCATGTACCAGCTCCCCACAATGAACGTAACGATGATGTACAGCAAACACGCACTAATAAAACCGAAAAACTTAAAAATAAAAGTTATGTAATAAGTGGGGGCATGGTGACACACATACACGTATAAACCCAGCATCTAGGAGGCTGAGGCAGGAGGATCGCTGTGAGTTCAAGGCCGGCTTGGGCTACACAGTGATGAAAGCCAACCTGGACTCCAGAGCAACATCGTGTCTCAACTCCCACCCAAAAACTAAATAAACAAAAAAGACGCAAATGTGGTCTCGGTCTCTCTCTCGAGATACCTCAGTGTGCTGTACTAGCCCCACTTTCCTGCTGAGATGACATCAGGCCTACGGTAGGGAAAAAGTAAAGTGCAGGACGTGGGCACTGGTGAGTTATGACCTGCACAGGACAGTGGGACCCAGCAAGGCCTCTTTGGAATAGAACACAATTTAAAATTGATGAATTATTTCTGGAATTTTCCTTTTGATCTTTTCAGGCCCCAGACAACTGCGGATAACTGAAAGCATGACAAGCAAAGCTGTGAATGAATTAGGGGGAGGGATATACTTTATATTTAAGACAGAAAATGTAGCAGTGGTCATTTCCCCCAGGACCTATTTACAAAGATAGACTTCTTTCCCTTCTTTTTTCAATTTCCAAGTAAGTATACAAAGCAAATGATTAATGACACCTTCCTATAATGACACCTTATTTTTCAGATGCAGAAAACTGTTTTCAATTGTGTTCTAGTTCTAAAATAAGAGTTCTGCTGGGCGTGGTGGTGCACAGCTGTAATCCCAGAAAGAAGAATGAGGTAGCAGGATCACCTTGCTTTCAAGGCCAGCCTGGGCTCCTTAGTGATATCAAGGTCAGCCTGAACTACATGGCTGCCTGGACCCCAAAAAACAAAAACAAAACAAAAAAAATATAAAGAGTTCTGCATGTTTTGGAGATTTATAAGCAAAACAAAAATATAAGAGTTGGAGGAGCCAGGCATGGTGGTGCAGGCCTGTAATTCCAGCACTCACTGGGGAAGCTGAAGCAGGAAGAGCATTGAAAGTTTAAGACCAGCCTGAACCATAGGGTGAAACCCTGTCTCCAAAAGACTTAAAAAGAGCTGGAGGTTCCAGGCATGGCGGCGCACGTACTTGTAATCCCAGCACTCTGGCAGGCTGAGACTACAAATTCAAACCCAGTCTGAACAATTTATCAACTAAATGAGACCTTGTCCCAAATTTTAAAATTTGCATATAAAAGGGCTAGGAAAGTAACTCAGTGTGAAGACCCTGGGCTGGATCTCTAGTATTGACAAAAGAATAAAAAAGAAAAGGTGACTTGAAAGGCACCTTACAAAGAACCTGTCTTGCAAACACAAGGTCTTCAGTTTGATTCTGGTACCCAAAAAGAAAGAAAGGCACTTAACTTTCAGACCTCCCCGAGTGCAAGGACGGCTGGCTCTAGTTGACAAAGCCGGTGCACATGCTGTATCCAAAACTGTGGAGGAGAAAACGCTGAAAGATCTTTACAGTCGGGTAAGCACACACAACTGCTCCAAGAGCCCGGAGTGTCATCCTGAGTCTCACACAAATGAAGGGTTCCCTTGACGATAACTGTGTCAACTGTTATCGTCTGTGTCAGAAGGGAGACGGACACGGTAGGCCATGGAGAAAAGAATAAATGACTTGGGGATACCCTCAGTAGCAAGCCTGGTAAGGGCAGGAGCCCAAAACACACGTTTCCCATCATTCTCATGGGCAGTAAGCATGGCGGGCAGGGGAGACCCTGGTGCTCTGAGGTCTCAAACGCCTTCCAGATAAGGATCCTGGGTGAAGGAGGGACCTGGGGAAAAGACCCCAAAGGACTCAGAAGGCAGACACACCGTTTGGCTGACTCTATAAGAAAATAAGTATTCAGTACTTTTTGCATCTTTTTTTTCTCATGAAGAAAAAGAAATAAAGATGCCTGACAAGTTAAGGATAGAAAATGTAAATGGGGCAAACAGGTGGGCATCCAAATTACAGAGATGGAAATAGGTAAGTTGGCACACACCTGTAATCCCAGCACTAGGGGAGGATGGGGCAAGAAGGATCCTGAGTTTGCCCAGTTTGGACTTCATGGCAAGTTCAAGACCAACCTGGGCTGCATAGTGAGACCCTGTCTCAAAAAACCAAAGCATTAAGTGAAGCAAAAAACTGAGATCTGTTCTGCATCAAACTTCCCTAAATTTCCAGTTAGATCCAGGGAACAGACATATCTTCAGATGTCATCTCCAGCACTCACCCAAAAGCTTCACATAAGTCTAGGGTTGTAAAGTAAGTGCATCCTTTGTGACCCATGTTGGAAACACAAGCCCCTGAGCTCAAGAGGAGGCAGGAGGGAGACCCTGACATTCACACGAGCAACTCACAACCAAAGGGCACCTTGGAAGAAAAGAAACCAGGGCTCAGGCAGCAGGAAAGGAACAGCCTTGGGGACGATAACCTTAGGGTGACCGTTCTTTGATGTTCAGAGATGTGTGTCTATTAATCAGACCCAACACCCCAGCAGTTTCCAGAGGGTCATGGGAACACTTCCAGATCCATCTACATTTCCCAGCCTGGTTTGTCTACAGAGACATTGGTCCTGTTTCCTTCTAGGCTCCCTGTCGTCGGACCAGGAGTCTACATATAAGGGACCCCTGCCCTGGAGCCTTTAGCAAACCACACCTTGGGGTCCCTTTTTAATAAATATGGAGGAGCAGCTTCCCCAGGATGAATCCAGAAGACAAAGGAGCAACAACAGAGGAAAAAACCACAGCGACAAGGAACTCCGGCTACCCTGAGGCGCGATCTCAGATCTCCACAGCAAGAGCCAGAGATCCAAGTAACAGGGGAACAGAACCTTACGCCTGCCTTCTCCCAGACAGCCTTCCTGGCCTGAGGGGCCTTGCGAGGCTGCCTGATAGAGTCCTTCCGTTTCCACCTGCGGAAGGCACCTGCTCTTGGCCAGGCAGTTCCCATCACTTGGGCCGGTCAAATGTCTTACGCCTGCGGATCCAGCCGACGCTGAGTAGCAGGTGTCAGAATGAATGAGGACCATGTTATAGACGCTGTGACTCACCAGTCACTCCCTACTTTGCAAAACGTGATTGGGGCTGGATGAAAACCGGGCAATGGACACCACACAGGAACACTACATGAACAAGAAAGCCCTGTGCCTCTCATAGCAAGCCAGGCTTTCCTACCCCAAAGCAGCTCCTGCCCATATTCCCTCACTGTGACACTCTCCAAAGGTAGACGGACACCTCCCCCAAATGTTTAGAGGCCCTGGGGGGAAAAGTACAGTCTGAGCAGAAATTAATTTTCAGCTTCTCTACCATTATGACCAAACTACAGTTACTGCCTATGCAATGGCCTCCTACAGGCTTTCTATTCCCTTCCTGATTTACCTCACCTCTACGGCCCCACGGCCCTGGTTTCTGGGTTCCCCACAGTTCCTTCCCATACCTGGAACCCACAAATTCTGCCATACACTAGGCCAAACTAACCCTTCCCCTCCAGTCTGGATCCCCAGATCAATGCTGTCCCGTGACCTGTACCAAGTTAGTAGGTACTGACGGTCCAACTAGGAGAATCTGCCCAAAGCTTTGGCTAAGTGTATTTTAATGCAACCTCTGCTCTCTCCTCCTTTGTTTTTTGGGGGGTTGGGGGGGTCTTTTAGAGACAGGGTCTTGCTATGCAATTCAGGTTGGCCTTGTGCTTACTTTGTAGCCCGGGCTGGTTTCAAACCCGAAATGATCCTGTCTCAGCCTCCCAGTGCTGGGATTACAGGAGTGCACCATCACACCTGGCTCCTTCCTACATGCTTGTTACCTCTCACGATCATACTGACTTGTCTTTCACACACTGTGCTCACTTTGAACAGCTGTGCACTTTCCTGAGACCCTGTGTATTTTCTCACAGTAGTTAAATCTCTTTATCCATGATGGTATCTGCCTAAGGACAGAAAGGGCAGCTAGTGTCAAAACATAACATGATAGAATATGCCTATAGTCCCAGCACTCTGGAGGCTGAGGCAGGAGGATTCTCATAAGCTTGGGACCGGTCTGGGCTACATAGTGAATTCACAGTCAGCCTGAACTACACAGCAAGACCTTGTCTCAAAAAAAAAAAAAAAAAAAAAACCCAAAACCAGTAGCACAAGCCTGCAGGTCCCTCACTTCTATCCCAAAGTCATCTATCTACAAAAACCAAGGTTTCTTCCAGAGGTTTATCCTCCACTAAGTCTTTCTAAGACTCCAGACTATGTGCAAATCAAAGCAGCAAAAACTAAGCACCTAAGGAGAAAAATGAGCAAATCACCAACAAACCTCAACCTCTCAACAGCTTTTAATTTCACTTAAAATTGAAGGCCTGTCAACAACACCCCATCCATTTATGTCAGTTCAGACTAGCAGTTAAAATCCTTCATAGATCACGGGATATAAACACTAAATGACAGCTGAGCCAAAACTGAATACAGTCACATCAGAAAGAGGTATGGGAGCCCAGCGTGGTGGCACACACCTGTGATCCCAGCATTCAAGAGAGGCTGATGCAGGAGGATCTTGCAAGTTCAAGACCAGCCTCAACTAAAAAGTGAACTCAAGGACAGCCTGAACTGCATTGCAAGACCCTGCCTCAAAAAGACAAAAAGAGAGAAAGAGAGAGATGTGAGGAGGGAAACCTGATCCACTGCAAATCAATAAAGAACACTTAATACTGGAAAGGGAAGAACAGCGAATTAGCAGTATCATCTTTTGTGGGAGACGGTGCTGCTATGCAGTCCGGGCTGGCCTCAAACTCAGAGTCCCGTCTCAGCTTCCTGAGTGATGAGGTTACAGATGGGCGCCACCAGGCCTGGCAGTATAATCTTTTTTTATGAAATATGGAGATAAATAAAAGAAATAACTGGTAACGTTGAAAGTAGTTTGTCTCTGGGAAATGAGATGAGGTCAAGGAGAAAAGACTACTGACTTGGGTTACAGACCTTGCAGCAGGGGTAGCTGACACGGTTATCAGCCACCACCACATCCACTGCTTATCTGTCTACTAACCACCAAGCAGCACTTCAGTTGCCTTCTCCATGTTACTTTACGTAATCCTTGCAACCCTCATAATAGGCATTAACTTGGTACGCATTCTAGAGATGAGGAGAAAACACGATACACTAACTTTACCCAACACTGATACCCCTCCACTACCAAAAAAAGGGGGAAGGGGGGTAGCAAAGCTAAGATAGTACACATGTCTTCCTAAAGTATACTTTATTTTTACCAAAATCCGTAATTATTATTCTTCTTGTTCCTGTTATCTGATATTGTCTCACAATCGTGCCCGAGAATGAAGTCAAGCTTATGACCCTTCTGCCTCAGCCTCCAGGGCAGCTGGGATTCCATGGGTACACCACCATGCTCGGCTCTATCAGCTAAAGTTTTAATGTTGTACATGCACACGCATCCCCAGCAGCATGTGGAAATAACAGTGACCAAGTACATGAGATGTGAGCCATTTCCACGGTTTACAATGGAAGGCTCAGACGGGGACAGCACGGCTATGATCCGGCTGTTATACGAAGCTGTGACAATGTCACTGCTAAGGTCCCCGGTCTGAGAGCACCTGTACACTCCTGAGAACAATCTGCACTCTCTGGTCTCCTCATTCATGTCACTATCTAGGACTGAGAAAAACACACACACACCTTCTAATCCTCTCTCAAGGCAGTTTCCACGACCCCTGCTGCTAAGGAGACGGAGAGTATTTTGATACCCAAATAAACAGAAGGAGTTCATCCTGGGATCTGGGGTACAGTGTTCACCCCAGCAAAATGTGCACTTAACAACATGCCATGTGCAGCTTCAGGAGGCCAATGGCCTGTATGAGTTCCATCCATGGACACCACACTAATGAGCAAGGCGACAAGAAAACCAAGATACAGCTATCTCCCAGGAGAAAGCCACCTCTATCTATCTCCTAATCCGTTGAGGACACGACCAGTCAGTGCTATGTTTTTGAGGTGGTCGGTCCCCCAAAGATGTGAGGGTTCAAGGCTTGGTCCTCTGTGTTGGCAATGCTGGCACTGGCAAAACCTTTAAGAGGTGGAACCAACTGCAGAGCACTGATCTCAGATGGGATTAAGGCTGTTCTCATGGGATCATGCTAGTTCCCGTGAGAGTTATTATAAAAGAGCAAGACAGGCTTTTCCCTGCTCTCTGGTTTCCTGTCTTTCCATGCCACTGAGTCCTCTCACACCTTCCCACAATGCCAGCCACCCCTGAGGCCTTTACCAGAAGCCAAACTGATGGGGCTGCTTCATCTTGAGACCTTTAGCCTTCAAAAGTCCAAGCTAAACACTCCTCTTCCTTCCTCAGGCATTTTGTTATAGGAAGACAAAGGAGACCAATACAGTCAGTAACCACAATGTTCAAAATTCCAAAGGAGGTATGTAACGTTGGTTACTCAGGAACATCAGCTTGGTTGCTTGCTTCCTTTCTTGCTTTTCTTTTTCTTGTGGCTTTTTGAAGACAGAGCAGTTTTTTATGTAGTTTAGGCTGGCCTTGAACTCGTGATGGCCCTCCTGCCTCAGACTCCTGAGTGCTAGCAGCTACCAAGTGTAAGCCATTAGCTTTCTTTATAGGAAATGCCATCATGTAATAAAGCCAACCGCAACAGATGCCAGCAGCCACCTGCAAAAGCCCTCCCTCCCCCAGGATACTGCTGAAGAGACTAAAACATTTCCCACTTCTCAAGGAGACTGACATTTAACAAATCTATAATGAGCTCAATTCCAGTTAATCCTTGCAGTCAAGATAATGTGACTTTTTTTTTTTTTGAGATGGGGTTTCACTATGAAATTCAGGCTGGCCTCAAACTCACAGTGATCCTCCTGCCTCAGGCTCTCAGTGGTGGGATTGTAGGCAGGCGCCACCATGCCCAGTCAAGATAATGTCACACTTAGGGACATGATCTCCCAGACAGGGAAAAACACAATGTTTCCCAAGCAGGGGAATGTTTATGTAAAAGGTATTATATCTGTGCATAAATGCATGTATGTAATTGAAAAGAAAGAGCTTTTATGAAACTAATTTTTATAACTGTCCTCTGAGGAAAGGTGATCCAAGAAGGTACAGGAAAAAAAAATATAGTCCCAGAGTTCCTACCCTGGACTTCTGACTGAGCACCTCTCTGATCACCAAAATGTGTGGTGCTCCCTCCCCTATAGCAACAGGCAATTCTCCATCAGACACCAGCTGGGCACCCTACACAGCAACCCAGGCGCAGATCGAGGCTCGGTCCCACAAGACCGCCCCCTAGCTCAGCTGCCAAGTGTGAGCCCAAGGTTGAGATTGAGGGCTCTACATCAGGGGTTACCACCACTCTCTCAAGTAGAAGTTGGAGATAATTACAGCAACTCACCCCCAGGGAGTCAGGGAGGTCACAGGTATTGATGCACATACCACTCTTAGAACGGAACATAGCACCATTAGTGCTCAGGAAATATTTGCCACTATTAGCATAAGCAAGGGGACAGACAATGAATACACATGGAAAGAATTCCAGGTAATGTTAAGTGATGAAAACAAGGCAGTGTTGGCCTTAGGCACTCACTCTAATGATCTGCTGATGTTCTACATGCATATGTTATTTTTGATTAAGAAAATATGGCAATGTATGATTAAAAGTTTTTCTAATAAAAGTCTGGGCCACCTCTCAAAAACCCTGTGGGCCAACAGCTTCTTGAAACTCAAACATCTGCTCAAGAGCTCAATACAGAAGCAATAAGAGTTTCTGCTATAAACTAGAGATGGCTTCAAGTTGGGCTTTTCCAAGAACTGCATGTGAGATTACCTTCTCGGGGTTCAAACTCTGTTGTTAGAACAAGAGGGAAAGAAACAACAAAAGACCAAAGATAAACCCCACACAACCCAATCCTGCTTTCATGGCCAAAAAAAAAAAAAAAGAGAGAGAGAAGAAAGAATGAAAGACCCTCAAAACATCCACTCAAAACACTTAAAACAGCACCTAGCACAGGTGGTAGGCAGGAAGTATTTGCTGTTATTAACAGAAGCATATTAAAACAAGACAGACAATGAGTACGTATGTAAAGAAGTCTAAGTTGAATCCCACACAACCCAATCCCACTTTCACGCCAAAAAAAAAAAAACCCTCAATATATTCACTCGGGACATTTGCAGCACCCACTATATTCTAGGCGTCACGGGTAAAGAAAAAAGGTCTTTAAAACTCAGTCTACTGGGAAGATAAATGAGTAAAGAGGTAGAGGATGAAGCACCGGAATGGGAACTTCAACTCAGACTGCAGGGGATGGGGAACACACCCTAGCGGAGTGGGCGGAGAAGGGCGTTGAAGGATGAACAGAGGTAGCCGGATGACAGGACAGTTGGCAGCATGTCAAGCAGAGAGAGCCACACATGCAAAGGGGTGGAGGTGAGCTTTGAAATCTGCAAAGTAGAAAGAGCTGACTGGGTAGGAAAGGGGAGGTGTGGCACGTGGGGAAGAACAGCAAGGAGGGTGGGGCGATTAAGCCTCTTAATGGTTAGCTGGGAGGGAATGCTGCCCGCAGGACTAAAGGCAGAGAGCCACTGAAGAATTCCGCAGGAGGGACAGCCATGACCACCGATGGATCTGTCAAAAGATGACTTCAGCAGCCTGTGGAGAATGCTTTGGAGGAGGTCCAGCCTGCCGCTGGGCTCAGCCATTGGAGCTACCCAGACAAGAATGATGGACCTGGGTCAGGAGGGGAAGTCACTCCAGGAGAAAGTACGGCTGACTGCGCCAGTGGACTGCATGGATGTGGGAGGATGTGGACGCGCCAGAGGCGACAATGACCTGCGCATGGCTGGAGAGAAATAAGTAGTGCAGCAGGTCAGGAGTCTAGTTCTGCACAAACATAGCTCACAAGCGTCAAGCGGAAAGTCCAATGACAGCTGAATAAATAAGAAAGGACTTGGGGCTGAACATAACTGACCAGAGAGCCTCTAATAAATGGAGAATCCAGAGTCCAGAGAAGGGCAGGACCAGAGAGCCACAAAGAGGCTTCTGAGACAGGGCACACACAGCACAGAGACAGGAAACCAGCCAGCCGAAAGCAGGAAACAAAGAAGCTTCCCAGTGGAAACAGGCACTGCCCAGTGTTACAGCAACGTGTGCAAAGGAATCAATGGCTTCAACAGGACTCAGAGCCTGGCTGACTCTCAGTGACTTCAGCAAGAAAAGCTTCACCACAGCCATTAACACTCGCCAATCCCTCTTGACCAGTGGCAGCACACACTGACTGCACCACTTACGTGGCACTTCCCACACCTTCAACTATCAGACTGAAGCCCTCTTGATGCAAGAGGCTGGGAAAAAAAAAAGGCAATGCATTCCAGCATCCTGGAATCTAGAACTTAAGTGCAAAACAGCCAGCCACACAAGACAAGAGGGATGCCACAAGACGCAGGAGCATTGTGGATTCAGCTTGGCAGATGTGTATTAAACCCCACCCCAGAGGGCAGGTACTAGGATTCTGGATTAATAGAGACAAGTTAGAGATACACTTGGAAGCCTCCAGAGTCCTGGGGCCTTCACGAATGTGCTGCTGTATCCCAACACCTCCAAAAACAGCCCACTGCACACGAAGTCATTGACTCATCACAGAGTCACTGAATGAAGACCAGCTCCTGTGGGAGCAGCAAAGGGTGAAAGCTTCAGGAGACATCTGTGCTCTGGATTAAAGGAACAACAGGCATTCCCTAGGCATACGGAGACTTGACTTTCCTGTTTATGTATCTCCTCATCCAAGAGGGGCTCCTGGAGTCACTCAGATCTTGTGAAAGATAGCAGAACTCTGCCTTGTGCTAGGCAGGGAAGCGAGGAGCTGAGAGGAGGGGTAGCTGGTAATAACTCATTTCTGTACTTGCTGGCACTTAACACAGTAAGTTCACTTTGTGATCCTGCACCGAGCTATACACTTTCAATCTGTACACTGGGATGTTTTCCATTTTTATTAAAGGAGTGGTTTTTTTTAAGGTAACACTGATAAACTGCTTTTCTGTCCCCCAATTACCCGTTATAAAACAAGGTGTTGTAATACTGTTAAAGAAAAGGTCTGACTTAACTATAGAGAACAGCAGCTAAGGCAGACAACTGGTAATAAAAGAACAAAAAAACTAAAAAAGACATCTGCCCCAGAGATAGAGATGCGTGACCCCTGACTCCTTGTAGCCTTAACAAGGAACAAAGTCCAGGATCGGAAGTAACTATTGTGACACTTGCCAGTGACAACTCACTGTAACTAATGGGTCCTTAGCTCCATTCCTGGACACCACCTGGGAGCTGGGCCAATTAGAATTGGAGAGCAAAAGCAAATGGGGAAACTAGTGCAAGAAGATTTCTGTTAACTGTAAAGATAGGCCTGGTGCCACACACCAGAAAGTTCAGGGTCATCAGAGCCTGAGGCAGTTAGACTGAAAATTCAAGCCCAGACTGGGCAGCTTAGACACTTAGAGACCTCCATCTCAAAATTTAAAAGGAGGTGGGAGTGGAGGGCTGCAGGTGTAGTTCAATGCCAATAATGCCAAAAAAAAAAAAAAAAAACCAGACATTAACTACAATCAATAGCAATCACGAAAATCGCCAGGAGAATAAACTTTTAGTGTCTTCTCAACAAAAAAATAAAAGAAATGGATACATGGGTTAGACTATGTCACTCAACAATGTATAGACACAAATGTAGCCAATTTTTATTTGCCAATTAGATAAATGTATAGTGGAAAAAAATTCTCAAGTAAAGACCAGTCATCCAGTGTGGTGCACTCCTGTCATCCCAGCTGAGGATGAGGCAACTGAGGTAGGGGGATGACCACAAGTTCAAGGCCTGCCTGGGCTACAAAGCAAGACCCTTTCTCCAAAAAAAACCCCAAAGACATTGAGGACCCAAGACCCAACCACTGTGCACACCACACCTCATTTAATCCCAACAGCTCTCCAGTCAGACACCATCTCTGCTCCACAGGCACAGGACAGAGTTCAGAACACAGCGGGGCAGGAACGTGAAATGAACACAGGCCAGACAGCTGGAAAGCCCGGGTTTTCCCACCCAGTCAAGTCCATGAGGCCCACTTCACCCAGAAAGCACTTTCCCTGTCAAACAGAGGTTTCCAAGTCTCACAGAAGTAGGGACGCTGCAGAGCTTCAGGTCTGTCATATCACACAGACCTTAAACCTCACCACGACCCAGCAATACCCATCTTGTGGCAGATGAGGATGGATGCCTGCTCACTGCCAGCATCTCCTAGCCTAAGTTGTCCAGGCTGATTTACAACTCCTTGGTTCACGGGGCCTTCCTGCCTCAGCCTCCAAGTAACTGGGACGACAAGCAACTTGCACAGTGCCCCAATTTGCTGATGGCGTTGCCTCCAGAAACCCAATGGTCTGCTTCTTTTTTTTTTTTTCTTTGTTACCGGGGAGCAAACTCACGACCTTACGCTTGCCAGGCAGGCGCTTAAGCCACTGAGCTAAATCCCCAACCCAAGAAACCCAATGGTCAACCCTGAGCTCAGCTGAGTTTCTGTGCTCAGCAGTCAGGCAGGGAAGGTGCACTTGGCTTGCACCCTGTTCACAAAGTATTGCTTCTCTTGTTCAGAATGTCACTTGATATTCTGCTCCTTCAGCTCCCAGTGGTTTGCACTTTCTACAAAGTGAAGAAAAAATGTAGCCAATGTGGGAGGCTGAAGCAGGAAGATCACGTTTAAACCCAGCCTGGACAATTAGCAAGACCATCTCTGAAAAAAAAAAAAAAGGCCTTGGGTTCAATCCCCAGTACTAGAAGAAAAAGAGAGAGAGAGAGAATGTCAGGTTTACAAATGTAGAGGCTTCCGGTGTCCTGTTTCCCACAAAATTAAAAGAGGCCAAAATGAATGACAAAATGACAAGCTGGCTGATTCATAAAAATCCATCAAGTTCTGACATACAATTAAAAGAAAAACTGAGCGATCTTAATATAATGAAACCCCTATGTCATCTACTTATCTCTGTAGGACAGGTTCCTCAAAGTGTAGGCAACTAGAAAATCTTATTCTAGATCAAACAATACTTCAGAGTCATGAAATCACTGGAGGCAGAGGTCTTCATCTACCTCGCAAGGCACTTTTTTCAAAACAGGTAACAGCCAGGCGTGGTGGCACAGGAACGTGGCTGATACGGGAGGTTGAGGCAGGAGAATGACAAATTCAAGCCCAGACTGGGTAACTTAGCAACACCCTTCTCAATATAAAATAAACATAAAAAGGGCTGAAGATGTAGCTCAATGGTAGAACATTACTGGGTTTGGTCCCCAGTCCCCAATCAATCAGTAAAACTTCCAGATTCTCCTAATGTTTAACCAATGTACTCCAAAGCCAACTCTGTCACCACCCTATTCTACAATAAGCTCTGTTAATAAGCAAGAGACCAGTTTGCAAAGGCAAAGACAGCCAGACGTGACAGTGTAGACCTATAACCTCAGGACAAGGGAGGCTGAGACAGGAAGGTAGCTGCAAGTTCAAGGCCAGCCTGGGCTATGCAATAAGTTTTAAAACTACGTAGTGTGAGACCCAGTAGAAAAATAGAAGAATCAGTCCTGGGGGTGTCTGTAGCCCGCAGACCTCTAGAGGACAGGTAAATAGCACCCCTGTACTGAGACAGGACAGAAGGGCCCCACTGTCCAGTAAGGGGAAAGAAAGAAGGCAAAACTCAGGCCAGCCGGCACACACAGCCTAATAAATGCAACACAGAAGTTCAACACTGCACACAAGCAATGACACACACCATATAAAATCCTTGCCAAAAGCCTAGAAGAGGTCCCATTGTTCCCCTGTCCTGTAAGGTCCTGACAGGTAAAAGGGGGCTTCACAGGACTATTTGGACATTGTCCCGGCAGTTTATCCAAGAGTAACCAAATGAAAATAATGGTTCTAAAGAAGAGAAGGTAGGAGGGGCTGGGGATTTAGCTCAACGGCATAAGCGCCTGCCTTGCAAGCAGGCAGTCGTGAGTTCGATCCCTGGTACTGATTTTAAAAAAAAGAAGAGAAGGTAGGGAAACGAATGCTACAGAAACAAGCATTTGTAACAGCCCCTCGCAAGGCAGACTGTTTCACCCTCTCCCACTGCTCAAAATCCTCAAAGCACACATTCAGAACGACTGCCCCCATCTCTGATGGAAATATTGCCTCTTTGAAGAGGGCAAGAAAAGTTACTGCCTGAAAGCTCAAGTTTTCCTTGGTTCTTTCGATTTCTTCAGATCATTCTATTCACTGGTCTGGTGATGCTGCCTTCAGGACTCTGCTTTTTCGCTGTGAATTCCCACCAGTCTCACTCTGGCCTGTGTGTAACCTGAAAGCTGATTATTACTTGGCGTCCACTTTTATACCATTTTGTTTTTTGATAAACCCAGTCTTTTCCCTTCTTGTTTTCATGTAAATTTGGGGGTCACTTATGGAAATATTTCACTTTTAAAACGTTTTGATCTCTTACTGTTTAATGTAGGACTGAAAGAAAATTAAGATTTTACTGAAATTGTCAAATTATCTGTTAAAAAGGTATCAGCAAACGTTCCCACTGTTAAACAACTCTGTTGCCAATAACTAAAGAGCATCTCTACATCTCTTAAACAGAAACCACACAAAGTTTGTTAGAAATGTCTAACTTTTTAAAAAATATTCCAGCTGGGCAAGGTGGTACATGTTGGTAATCTCAGCACTCTGGGAGGCTGAGGCAGGAGGATCAGAAATTGAAGCCCAGACTGGGAGATTCGGTGACTTAGTGAGGCCCTGCCTCAAAATAAGTAAAAAAAAAAAACCAAATACCTGGGGGTGCAAGCTCAATGCAAACGTCCTGCGTTTAATCCCAGTACCTCAGGGAAAAAAAAATCCAAGTGAAGATTTCCAATGCATACAGAATCTATCATAAAATTATTTTTCAAAAACAACTGATGGTCCAGGGGTGGCACACATCTATAATATCAGAATTTGGGAGGCTGAGGCAGCAAAGTCACAATCAGTTTAAGGCCAGCCTGGGCTAAATAGTCAGTCAAGGCTGGCCTTTATTACAGCCTGTCTTTTTTTTTTTGGTGGTACTGGGAATTGAACTCACAACCTCGTGCTTGCCAGGGAGGCCTTTACACTGCTGAGCTAAATCCCCAGCTCTACAGCCTGTCTTAAAAAAAAAACTTGATGGATCATAGAAGAAAATAAAATTCTTCTAGCAGATCTTTAACAAAAAGCACTGCATAATTGGGCTATGGGAATGTGGTGATTTGTAAGCACTGCAAATGATAAGCTTCTCCTATGTGAATCTTTCTAGGGGGTAACTTTTTCAAATATGACAATCATTAAAGACTAAAGTTAGACCCAAACATTCATTTTTATCATCAAAATTGGTATCACCAACATCTCCAGGTATGGAGTGCAGCCTGAACTACATAAACAGACAATCTAAGAAAAAAATAATTAAAAAAGGAAAGAAAATATCACTGAAGTCATTCAAGAATCGATTACTCTTTAAAAAATATTGAAATGGGGCCAGGGATTTAGCTCAGTGGCATAAGCACCTGCCTTGCAAGTGCATGGTCGTGAGTTCGATCCCCGGTACCAAAAAAAAAAAAAATTGAAATGTTTTAAACATAGTATTTTAATAAAGGGCTTTATATTTTAACCACAATATTTTAATAAAGGCTTTATATTTTTAAATATTTCATTGTGCCTATCCTTTCATAATTCCTATTTTTGTATTTCATACTTATTATATATGGATTATAAATCACTCACGTATATGGTATATTCGACAAAAGATGACTGAATTATGCTTTAACAAATCAACTTAATGATAAAACGTGGCTTAAAGCACAATTATATACACATATACACTAGAAATATATTCACGAGCCTTTTTTATTTAAATAAAAAGTTAAGACACAAACTGGGTAATGTGACACACATCTGTAACCCCAGTACGCTGGGAAGCTAAGGCAGGAGGATCCAGGCTTGTGCCAAAGGTGAGCAACTTAAACAATTTAGTGAGACTTTGTCCTAACATAAAGTTGGAATGCAGCTCAGCGCAAAGCCCATGGGTTCAATTCGCAATGCCCAGCACCACCACGAGTGGGAAAGGAGACACAAATTGAAAAGATTTCCAAACCCTGAAGAGTTCTAACAGCACCATCGCAGTGCTCACTAGCAAAAAAAAGAAAGAAAAAAAGAAAAAAAGTCAGGCCTTCAGCAGTGGAATTCCCAGGTACAACGTGTCCGCATGGCAGCCCCCACACAAGACATACTGTTCACAGAAACCGCAGCAAGCAGAACAAGCAAGCTCTTGCCATGCACACAGGGGCGCCGTGGTCCGGGATCCAGACAGGGTGAGTTTCTGACGCCCACATCCAGGACCCCCGACAGGTGCACCACGGAGATGAGAGGATTCCAGGCAGAGGGAGCAGCAAGCAGTGCAGACTGACGGCCTTGGGCAGGGGAAAGAAAGTGATGTGAGTGGGCAGCTGGTGCCCACTGCAATCAGGGGAGCAACGGTAGGGTGGGGACAGCAGGCCCAGCTCACTACTCAGCTATCACGAAGGGTACCTTGGAGTCAGCAGTAAGAAAACTGGTGCAGACAGAGTGAGACCCTAACACTAAGTCAGACACAAGGTTAAATGCCATGTGGTTTCTTAGGATAAACTCAAAGTACAAACACTTTAAAAAGTAAAATAAAGAACAGTAGGAAACAGAGACAAGCTTAGTAGAGATGATGTTATAGCTTATGTCTAGATGTCCCCCAAAGCCTCATGCGGTCATAGGTGGGACTTTTTCAGAGGTGACTGGATCTAGAGTGTGTCAGGATGAAGGCTGGGTGGTTACTAAATCAGCCCACTGACCGGTTTGGTACTGCCCTAATCCCAGTAGCCTGGACACAACATCAGGGACAGAAAGAGGCTTGCCAAGCTTGCCCCATGTTGCTTGCTTATCTTCTGCCTGCTCTGAACTGCTGTTTCCCCACTGCAAAGCCAGTCTGCCATGCACTGCCCTGCCCTAGAGCCAGCCGATTATGGATGGAAAACTCTGCAAACCGTGAGTTAAGCTTTTCCTCCCTTAACTTGTAGGTGGTTCGGTATTTTGTCTCTGCATCAAGAAAAGTAACTACAACAGATGGAAGAAGATTCAGGGATGGGGCGAGACGGGGGAGGGAAGAAAGGGAAAGGGGAAGTAAAAAGGACCAAGATTCGCCATGTGTATGCACCAATTCCCCACAACGAATGTATTTATTATGCATTGCAAAACATACACTGCCAGGGGAAAAAAATACTGCCAGGCATGGAGGCACACACTTGTTGTTCCAGCACTAGGGAGGCTGAGGCAAGAGGACTGCCGTGAGTTCAATACCAGCCTGAACTACATGGGGAGACTGTCTTAAAAATAATAAGTAAATACTAATAATAATAAAAGGGAAAAATCAAGGAAGAAATTGAGATTTTAAAAAAGCTTAAAATTTAAAATACACAATTGTTGCTGAGAAAAACTGAGCCAAAGGAGCAAAGATATCTCATGGCACCCAGTGGAGGGAGGGTCTGGAACAAGCCATCTGGCCATATGGGTGGCTGCTGAGTCCCAAGGACAGGGCATGCAAGCCAAGGTGACACCAGCACAGGGCACTTTGTGAAGCCTCCAAAAGCAGATGCTGACTCATGGTCGAGCTGAGCTGAGGAGACAGCCTGCACCTCTGTCTGAGGGGACAGTAATTTCCTCTCCCGTCCTGTATTACTCACAGGCAGACCCATCTCCCCTAAAAATACCCACTACGAGTGGTCTCTGCATGCAGAAGTTTAGAGTGGGCACAGAAAGGAGAATGGAGAATCCCAGTTCCAACTCAGTCACATCAAAAGCTCTTCTAACCTCCTCCAACCTTTCTCATTCAGAGACTGGGAAAACATCTGCTGGCCAACTTCAAAGGGAAGAGATAATTAAATTCTCTAAGGATAAATCAGCCTGACAAGAAAAACAATTTTTAAGTGGTGCGGTGGTAATCGCCTATCACCCTAGCTGCTTGGGTGGCTGAGGCAGGAGAAACACAGCCTGGGTGATTTAGCAAGATCCTGTCTTACAACAAAGAATAGAAAGGTCTGGGGATGTATCTCAATGTTCTCTGGATTCAATCCCAAAGAAAACAAAGTCTATACACAGTAAAAACACTCCAGACTGAGACCTTCTTGCCTATTACCGTCTATCTCCCTGTCCTGTTAGTCCCAAACATTTAAACAACATCTCAGTACTCCCTCACAGAGGAAGCAGTCAGCAAACAGGCAAGGGACAAAGCAAACAGTGGTAAATCTATGGGAGCTGAGCTGTCTGAAGACAGAAGACATAATTGATGAAGAAAACGGATACCTGAACTCCCTGGAGGAAGTAGTAACACCAGTGAACCCTGAAAGTCCCCCAGCCCATTCCTAAGAGGATCATGAACAAAAGTATTAGTGAAGGTAGTTCTTAAAGGTATCTGTGTGAGCCAGATGTGGTGGCACATGCCCATAATGCCAGCACTTGGGGAGGTTGAGGCAGGAGGCTCAAGGTCAGCCTGATGGACAAGAGGAGTTTGAGGCTGGGCTGAACCACACAGCAAAACCTTCTTTAAAAAACAAAACCAAAGGCTGGGGATTTAGCTCAGTGGTTTAAGCGCCTGCCTGGCAAGCACAAGGTCGTGAGTTCGATCCCCGGTAGCAAAAAAAAAAAAAAAAAAAGAAGAAGAAGAAGAAAACCAAAAGATATATGGCGCTTATGTACATTTGCCTGAGTAGACAATACAAAATGGGGCCATATTTAGGGGGCTGGGATATAAATGTACACGGAGTAGTTTAAACTGGTTGAGTTTTGTTTCTTTCCAGTGTTATATCTCACTATCCTTAGACCTTTAGGAAGAAACACAAGAAGCTGGTTTTTAACAAAGATCAGAATAACTTGCTCAACACACCACAGTGTTAAGACAGTTTTTTTAACGTTTCGCCGTGTCGACCTAGCAAAATTGACTCTGAAGTTCTAATTTATCTTCATCTACAAAACTATTAAGAAAAAATTGTGATACAGAGTGTTGCTATCACTATCTTCCATGACCCAAATAATTAATTTAGTCTGAGATAAAATACTTGTACTCTGGCAGCCATAACATTGAGACAAATTAAGAGTCACACGGGAAAAGACCCTCCTGTCCCAGCAAAGAATTAGTTTTTCTTGCAAAGAGGGGACCAGGAAGGGAAGACACAGTCAAGACCTACCCTGCAGGGAACAAGCTACACAAAGCTGTCTGTATTTCCATCTCCTTTGGATTCAGTGGTGAAGTCCCAAACCCACCAGTCTTTCCAAGCAGCTCCACTCCAAGAAGACAGTGCAAATCTGGGCCCGGCCAGCACGGGTATTAAGTCCTAGCTCTGCCATCAACCTCTTGATTGGAATATGTTATTACCCAGTTAAAAAACAGGGATGAGAGAGACTCCTGGACTCCAGAGCTCTAAGGTCCCCTCTATCTCAGTAACTCGTTTTTTGTTTTTTTTTTTAATGTTTCTGTATGACTTCTTACATACAAATAACAACCTGACTTGCTTCCAGCCCCTTCTGCACCACCATGTTCAGCTCTGGGACTTCCACAGAAGAACCAGTTTGCTGATGATGGGCATAAAAAAGAAAAAAAAAAAAAAAACACGGGGTGTGGAAGTCCACCCTTGTAATCCCAGCACTGTAGGAGACTGAGGCAGAGAGACCACACATTCAAATCCAACCTGGGCAATTTAGCAACTTAGAGATCTTGTCTCAAAATTAAAACTTAAAAAAGGCTGAGAGCGCAGTTCAGTAAAAAAGACCTGGGTCCCAAGTACTGGGGGGCAGGGGAGCCACACAGCACTCAACTTCCAGTTCCTTGGAATGACACTAAGGATTGGAATAATAAAATCAAGATAAAATTACAGCACATTGAATGCTGTAGGGAACTACTGCAGTCGAAGTGCTGCTTTGAACCATTTTTAATAACAAAAAACAAAGTAATCTTAAAGGGTGACAAAGTATCATATGCCTGAAATGTACAACAGGCTCTGAAACCGGCATGACCACAGCCCCTTCTTCTCTCCTCTTCTCCCCGAGAAACCAGAGGTGGTGGCCAGCTGTCTCCCATGCCACATGGTACCTGAGCGAGGAACACAACTTCCAACCACCATCAGCTGTGATCAAGACTGGGGTGCGGGGGGGGGGGGCCACACATGAATACGGAGAACGAGGCTGTTCCCTCTTCTGATCTGTGTTCACCTCTACGGTGACTAAATTGTTTAGAGGATCACCCAGGTCATTTTGTTGCTAAATGTTCCACTCAGCTGCAAGTTTGCCTCTTCCTCCACTAGGAGGACTGGACTTCAGGTTGACCGGGGGACTCAATCATATGCCAGGCATCACTCTTGGGAATACAGCCGAGAACAAAAACGTGTCCCCTATGACAGACACGTTCTGGAAACAAGGGGGCTTCCAGAGTTTCGCTTTGAATTACTAAAACTACTTAGTAAAAAACACATGTTACAACTCACAATTAAAAAAAAAAAAGCGCTTAACCCTAAAAGCAAACAGATCATAAACTTCCGGACCCTAAAGCTGGGAGCTCAGGATGCGACGAATTTCCTTTAGTAAGGAAGTTTCCCCGCATCAGGCGCGTCTGGGCCCCCGGTGTCCAAATCGTCCAGAGCCGGAGGAGAAAATGCAAAACCAAAATGGAGGAGGGGCCTCGCAGGAGGCGGCTCGCAGCGCCAACCTCGTGGCTCGCTCCTCATGGCGCCAAGCAGCCTTCCTGCCCCGCTCTGCCCCGCAGCCTCGCCAGCTCAGGGGCGCAGAGCCCGCCCGCGCGGCTCCCCCAGAGCGCCCAGTGAAGTTGGAGACGGGGTTCAAGGTGAGGGAAGCAAAAAGACCCATATCAAAAGCAGTGAAGGGAGCAAAGAAAGAACCATCTGCGGGAGCTCCACCCTGCTTCACCTGCAGGAGCCCGGGGTGAAGCCAGGACGTGTCTCCTCGCCTGGCTGATAAAACAAAGAAAACGGGCTTCTGGGGAGCCACACGCGGCGACCCGTTCCCGTTCCCGTTCCCGGGCGCAGAGGCGCGCACCACCAGGCGCCGCAGAGCAACTTTCTCCTGGAAGCCGACCACTCTTCCTCTTTCCAGCACAGACAGAAGCTCTACTCTCCTGTCGCGGATGCCACCGCACTTCTGAGGCTCAGGCTCTTCCCCGAGAGCGCCGCAATCCCCCGGTGGAGCTCCCCTTCCCCGGGACGCCGCCTGGCGCGTTCCCGTCACGCGCGCTGCACTCTCGGGCAGGCTTCCCGGCTCGCTGCGCCCTGGGCTCCGCTGGGCCCACGCGTCCGAGCAAACGCCTCGGAGGTCCCCGAGGGAGCCTGCGGGGAGCCCCAGCCTGGGACCCCAGACTTGTAAAACAATAAGCATCTGCTGTCCTGCCCCTCCCCCATGGGACCCTGGCCACGAGTTAGAGCCGCGGGGTGGGGGTGGGGAGCGCGCCAGCCTCTAGGTCTTGGCTGGTCACCCCTGGCCCCGAGGGCCGCAGTCAGCATCCGCCCGCCCCCACCGCTGCTCCCAGCGCCTACGAACGCCACGCGGTGGCTGCAGCGAGGGACCTGGCCGGCGCCCCGGCCACATGCGCCGCCCCAGGGAGGAGAGAGGCGCCGTCGTACCTTGCCGCTGGCTGTGCCCCCGCTGACGCCGATCAGGAAGGGCTCGCCGCCGTTGGGCTGCTGGTGGTTCTGCAGGGTCTGCTCGCTGTCCCCGGCCATGGCTCGCGCCGCCCCTTCTCTAGCCGCCGCGGGATCCGACGCGCGCTCCCCGCCCGCGCCCTCGCCGGGCTCCTCCTGCCGCTGGGCGCTGCCGAGATCTAGGCCACCGCTCGGAGCCGGGGATGGGCTGGCTTTCCCGGAGCTGCCGCGAGCCTCCTTCTGCCCGCAGCGGCTGGCGGGGTTTACATCCCAGGCCGAGGTCAGCGTGATGCCGCTGCTCCAATCCGCGCGGGGAGCGGGCTGCTATTCGCCGAGGCCGCGGCCTCCGCCCCGCCCGGGCCCCGCCGCAGCCGCCGCCGCCGCCCGAGGGGAAAGGTGTGAGCCCCAGGCTGCCGCCCCCGCCCACGCCCACGCCCATCAGCCCTTCCCCGCGCCCCCCGGAGGACCCAGACCCCGGGGCTGAGTGTTTGGGTGTGGGACGCTGCCACCTATTCCAAAGGGAAGTTAGGAAGAGGGCGTGGGGGGAGAAGGGACTAATAGATCTAATAATGGAGAGGATGCCCCGCGCTTCAGAAACAAAAAAGCGAGAACAAGCTGGGAAGGTTTAAAACGAAAAGCAGATAATGAGCTAATCTCATTTGCCATTTACCCAGGCTAAAAACTTGTTTTCAGAAAAATAACATTTTTTTTCTCCTCCTCATTTGCCCAAAATAGTGTGCCAGCCGCTGGCTTCAGATATTTCCTGCCTTGGAAAGCCCCGAGCGCCATTCTGCTTAGCTGGCCTGGCCTCCCCTGACGCCCTGTGAAAGGTGACTTCGGGGCTTTATTGGCAGCGTGTCTTCCCCGGAAAATGCCACGGGATCCCGCAGCCGAAATACTGAGGTTCTTGCGGAGTTAGGGTTGGTGGGAACATGAAAACAGTGCCATTTTGATCCATCAGTATCTTTCGTTGAACTGGGTTTTCAGAGACGCAATTCATCCCTTAGCCAGGAGGCCAGTACCCGCTGATGACCACAGGAAGCCTTCACGGTCAGGTCCACGAGCCAGATGCTCGCGTGCTGGCCTGTGCTGTCCTGTTGAATGGCTATGATAGTGGCCTTTTTTATTTGTTTATGTTCTCAGACAGGGTCTTGCTGTGTAGTTCAGGCTGGCCTCGAACTTGCTGTGATCCTCCTGCCTCAGCCTTCAGAGTGCTGGGATTATAGGGATGATAGGCGTGTGCTGCCACACCCTAAACTGTAATGGATGTTTTCAACAGAAATTTTTGGTGACGTTTAAATGGATCTTTATGGCTGGTCATGACAGTGCACACCTGTAATCCCAGCACTCTCAGGAGGCTGAGGCAAGAGAATCACTGTGAATTTGAGGCCAGCCTGAGCTACAAAGTAAGTTCAAGGTCAACCTGAACTGCATGGCGTGACCCTGACTCGGAAACACCAAAAATAAAAACTAAATAGACTCCTAAATGAACTATTATGGATAAAATTCTTAGAATAAGAATAAAAAAAAGAAAAAGAATAATGCCTGGTATAGTCTAGTCCCGATTAGAAAGGGCTGGAGATGTAGCTTAACAAAAAGGCCCTGGGTTCTCATTCCTGGTTTCTCAGTAACGAGAAAGACAGACACAGAGAGAATATGTGTTTTTGCCAGCTGCCTGGAGGAAGGCAGGATTAGACTAGTAATTCCCAGCCTCTGATTTCTCGGAATTTGGGACTGGTGTCTAGGACCTGATGGCGCCCTACAGTCTAAAACAGGCTTGAAGTTAGTAACATATTCTTTTAATTGTACTAAATTGCCCTAAGTGGAAAATTATTTTGAAACAATAAAGAAAATCCATAGTATCAGAGAACACCAGAGTTCTTTTTGCTTTTCAGATATTTTATGGGACCATTCACCACTCCTTGAAGTAGCTCAGATGGGTAGTTGTGATACAGTGGCTTCTTAGTACCCGGAAGTAGCTCGGGAGAGAGCTTTGCTGGAGGTTACCTCACCAAGCCTCATGGAGTGGATGGGTTTTACCTGGTCTTCCAGTGGGCCTCTTCTCCCAAGTCTTTTCTCCAGGATAGAAACCTAACAGACTGCAGAGACTTTCTTAGAATTCTCTATAGCCCAACATAAAGCCTTTTAGAATTTGAAATTTGATGAGCCCATAGCTCAGGGTTAGCACAGGGATGCTGTGTAGCTGAGGGAAAGAAGAGGAGACAGCACCGCCCTGGATCCTCTGCTAACTTTTCCCAAATCCCTATCTCCCTTAGTCCTAGTGCTTTTTCAATATTGTATCATAAAAACTTTCAGAGTTGAGAAATGGTGCTACATCTCCAATCCCTGCTGTTTTTTTTTTTTTTTTTAAAGACAGTGCCTCACTGAGTTACCTAGATCAGTAATTTGCAGTCCTCCAATCTCAGCCTCCCTATGCTGGGATTATAGGCGTGTCCCAGCCAACCACGCCTGCCACTGTTTTGTTTCAATTGATTTACTCTGAACTGCTTTAGACATTTCTTGCCCCTTTTAAAAATTACTATGTATCTAACCGCCTAGAACAGTTTATCACTTATACAGTAGTAGGGCCCTAGTAAATATTTGTTGGATGAATAAAGAGAAAGACACCCATTGAGCAGAATGGGCCAGCAAGCCGGAAGGATCAGTATGGTTGTTGAATGAACAAATGGACAAATATGTATGAAGTAAGAAACAAGTGAAGGGGCTGGGGATTTAGCTCAGTGGCATAAGCACCTGCCTTGCAAGCGTCCAGTCGTGAGTTCGATCCCTGGTACCAAAAAAGAAAATAAATTAATATAAAAATAAAAGAAACAGAGCCGAGGGTTTAGCTTAAGTGGCATATGCACTTGCCCTGGCAGGCGCAAGGTCATGAGTTCAATCCCCAGTACCAAATAAATACATAAGTAAATAAAAATAAAAGAAACAAGTGAATATCATCTTCAACATTTTGAAAGGAAAGGTTGTGTGCCTTTGATTATTATTATTATGTAATGATTACTCTTACATATGAATGTTTTGTTTGCCTGCCTGCTATGGTGTGGGTGTTGCTTCTCTCCACCCCCAAACTCATGCTGAAATTTATTTGCCAATGTCAGAGCACTGAGACGACTTGGGACCTTGAAGAAAGGAGAGATTTGGTCATAGGGGCTCCACCCTTACACAGAGTATAATGCAGTTCCCACAAGACTGAGTTCAATTCAGGAGATCAGGTTGACAGAAGGCAAATTCAGCTTTCCCTGGCCTTCTCCTGCTTCCTTCCTCCTTCCTTGCATCTTTGTCTCTTCCACACGAGTGCCCTTCACTCATCCTCACCCTCACTTTAGCCCACTCCTAGTGCTACCCTTGGCACTGCACAGAAACTGTCCACAGAAGTCTCAGTGCAGTCAGTCATCTGTTACCTAGGCGAGTTGACTCATTAGTCGAACTAACTCGCCACTCTTCTTTGCACCTCATTTCATTGACTAGAATTTCACTTGTGCTCCAAAAAAGATCAAAAGCTTCCTTGAGGGAAATAAGGTCTCAGCAGAAGACAGCCAGCACTTTGCTTGTCTCTTCCCTGTCTCCAGGGCTGCCTGGCTTCCACGCAGAAGACGTACCTAGGCCTGTTTGAATTATTAAGAGGACTCAGCAGCAGTGACCTCAACAAGGACTTTCGAATCTCTGCTATCTGTACAGCTGGGCGAGCTGCCTGCACTAGTCCCTGCGCTGTGTCATCCTCTCTGGGGAGCTGGGTCACCAAATCCCGTAGCTGGAGATGTTCAAATCACACTTGAGCCTGCTGTAGCAATTATACTGCAGAATCTGAATTAAGTGATTTCGAGCTGTCCTCCTCCCCTTCCCACTGAGAGAACAGAAAAACACAAATATTTTTAATAAAACCAAGAATGACAACAAGTTCAAGGAAATGACGTTTGCTTGGTATGTGTGATATTTTGTTTTCCTTTAAGCATCTTTTGGTTAGTTAAGTTGGGGCCTGGTTCACATTTGGGATGAAGTCAGCATGAGTGTGCAGTTGCAGCTGGAGCCAAAGAACAATGAGAGACACTGCTGTGGACAGTCCTTTGTCTGCCTTCTCTTTAAGGAGCCCTGCTTTGAAACTAGGCGAGGAGCAGAGTACTTTACATCCAACTGAAATTTTCTAGTTGCTTCTTGTACCGTGCTCAATTCTCTCTTCGCTTATCTCATCCTGAACCAGAACAGATGCTATCACGCTCCAGCCTTGGTCTGATGCATTCTGTCTTTTTTACTGTCTTTCCAACTCCCTTCCACTTGGGGTCGATCAGCGGTGGCTCTGACAGGTTGTGCGTGCTGTTTTGCAAAGCTCTCCCCCACAGGATTAAAGCTCTCTCAGCAATCACCTCCTCAGACACTTACTTGCAAGCAACCCAGGAGAGCGCAGCGTCGGACCAGCTGCAGTGGAGACGGCTGGAAACGCAGATGCTTTAGCTCCACCCCAGAAGTGGTGAATCAGTACCTCTTCGGGTGGGGCCAAGCCTGGTTCACGCCAGCGTTCCAGGTGATCCCAGGACCCACTCACCAAAGCTTAGAGAAACTGATGGACAGCAAAGGTGAATCAGCTGGAAAACTAAGTGCCCATTCTGGTCTTGTTACTAATTTTGTAACCTTCCACAGGATACTTAATGGTTCTTCAGCTGTTAAATGGCAACCAGCTGGCAGCATGGTTGTGAAAATGATGAATGGGAATGAACACATAATAGTTGTTAAATATCAAGACTTCCCCTCCTGTTTCTGCCATAGCTCTCTGGCTTATCACAGAAATCCATCCTCTGGGATGAGTTTCCAAAAGCAACACCTAATCTCCAAAGGCGCTTTCTAATAAAAGTTAAAACAATGCCCAGCCATAAAGAAATGATAAATGTTTGAGAAGATAAATATAGGGGTACTGATCCAGGACCAGGGATTTATCTCAGTGGTGTAAGTGCCTGCCTGGCAAGCATTAGGTCGTGAGTTCAATCCCCAGCACCAAAAAAAAAAAAAAAAAAAAAAAAAAAGAAGGGGTACTGATCCAAAATTATGGTGAATAGCCAGGCGAGGTGGCTCATGCCTGTAATCCCAGTACGTGCGAGGCCAAGGCAGGAGAATCATTGCAAGTTCAAGACCAGACTGGGCTACAAAGTGAGTTCAAGTCCAGCCTGAACTGCATAGCAAGACCCTGTTTCAAAGACAAAAAAAAAAAAAAGAAAGAAAGAAAGAAAGAAAGAAAAATTGTGGTGAATACTTTTTTAACAAACCTATTTCGGTAAAAGACACATTACTATTTATTATGGGATAATTACTTTTGAAGTGAGGGGAGATATTTTAAGTACTATAAATATGATTAATGATAAATATGATTAATGTGGCCATATTGATCATTAACCTTTAAGATAAATATGATTTTGACATTATACAACACTTACATGTATCAAATATTATCTGGTACCCCCAGTAATGTGCATAATTCTTATGTTTTTATATTATCAGTTTAGTATTTTTTCATTTTGGTATTGGGAATCAAACTCAGTGACACTATTACTGAGCTAAATTATCAGCCCTTTTTAATTTTATTTTGTGACAGGATCTTGCTAAATTACCCAGGTTGAACAGAATGCGATGGCACACATTTAATCCCAGGTCTGAGGAGCCTGAGGCAAAAGAATTGTGAATTTGTGGACAGCCTCTGCCATATAGAGACCCTGTCCAGAAAAAAGAAACAAGGAAAGAAAGAAAGAAAAGTTGCTCAGACTGGCTTAGAACGTGTTATCCTTCTACCTCAGGCCTCTGCGTAGGTGGCATATGGGGGCCACCATGTCCAGCAATAAAAAATTAATCAACTAATTTTTAAAAAACGATGTTCAGAGTAGGGAAATCCATAGAGTCAGAAATAGATTACTAGTTGCTTCCACTAGAGAGGTCATGGGAGAACAGGAACATGATTATTAATGGGCCTAGAATTGTTTTTGGTAGGAGGTGAGGGATATCTAAATTGATTGTAGTGATGGTTGCATGATTTAAATTGGTGAATTGTGTGGTCTATCAGTTACATATTCAGGCTATGGGTATGGCTCAGTGGCATAAGCGCTTGCCTGGCAAGCACAAGGTCATGAGTTCAATTCCCAGTACCAAGAAAAAAAAAAGTCCTAGCAATTATATATCCATAAATCTTTTCAAAAGTAGATGTCAACCAGCAGGCTAGAAGGAAACGAGATTTTTAAGAATTGGAAACAGAAATGGATAAAAGCACAAACAAATTAAATTTTAAATGGAGAACAGTGTCAGAGCCTATATAACAATGTCTGTAGCCTAAATAACATATGCAAAGGCATGTTGTTAATTTTGTTGAATTCAACATACATCCTCCATCCAAAAGAAGATCATATGAGGGCTCTGGAATTTTAGTTGATCCAACTTCATAAGTCCTTGTGCTGTGGACACAGGAAGACTTATAAGACACTGAAAATTTAACACAGAATTTATGGGGGGGTATTAGTTTGTTAGCTTGTGGGTGTGTGTTAGGCAAATACCTTACCACTAAACTACATCTCCAGTCCCCTAGTTCATAGTTTTATGGAGATTTGCTGATTTTTCTCTTTCTTTCTCAAACCAGGCTACTTTCTATTGACAGTCTAAGAAAACAGGCTGAGATAGTCAAGGGTTCAGTTGTCTTGCTCAGTAAGACAACTGGTCTGGACTCAGACCCAGCACCTCTGTTTGTCATATTTTAAACAAGTGGTTCCCAACCTGTTTGGCACCAGAGACCAGTTTCATGGGAAGGTTGGGTGGGTAAAGGTCCTGGTGAGAGTCTCATAAGGAGAATGTAACCTAGGTCCCTCAAGCAGGCGGTTAACAGTGGGTTCAGGCTCCTCTGAGAACCTAATAGTTTGCTGATCTGACAGGAGGTGGAGCTTGGGCAGTGATGGGAGCCATGGGGAGCTGCTGTAAGTACAGATGAAGCTTCACTCACCCAGTTTTCACTCCCTCCTGCTGTGAGTCCTGGTTCCTCGCAGACCATGGACTAGTATCTCTCCATGGCCCAGGAACTGAAGACTGCTGTGATCTAACTGACTTCTTCCTTTTAGCCATTCACATCCCAGATCTCTACCCGATCCTGTGTCTTTTCCTACTTTCAGACTGAAATCCTTTTTATCTCACTTTTCTGTAGTGATGACCCTCACCTTTCCCAGTTAGGTCTAGAGTCACGTCCTCTACCAATAACCCATCTGCACTTCCTCTCTCCCCATCAGGGGCTGACACCCTTGCTGTCACACCATGACAGATATATTCTACTTGGGGATTCAGGTCTGGGACTAGGGTGAGTGAAGAGAAATGCCTAAGTTCCAAAATGTAGGGAGGAGTTCACTCTTGGTTGAGCAAGTACAAGTGCAGAGTGTGCCTCAAAAGGAGCAGCTCCTTAAATGTCATGTGGTAGGGACCTCCCTGCCTCAGCCTACTCCCAGTTCTAGTGACAGTTTGCCAAAAGAACCAGCAGATGCCGCAGCTATGGCGTCAACATTAGAGTCGGGTTACACTTCGTCTGGTGACTTAGCTTTAGCCTAGGCACCCAAGGGTGGCAGGATTGACTGTCTTTCGAGGTGGTGGAGTGTGGTGTCTACAGACAGCTACTGGAGGCCAAACAAGTTACCAGAATCAACTGATTAGTTGCGTCCATGGTATCTTGCCGAAAAGTTTTTCTCCTTGGATTTTTGAGACAAGGTCTTGTTACATAGTTCAGGCTGGCCTTGAACTCTCTATGTATCTCATATGTTTGTTTCTTTTTTTTTTTTTTTGTGCCGGGGATCGAACTCACAACCTCGAGTTTGCCAAGCAGGCACTTACACTGCTGAGCTAAACCCCAGGCCCCTAACTCTCTATGTATCTCAAACTGCCCTTGAACTTGAAGCAATCCTCTTGCCTCAGCCTCCTGAGTGCTGGTATCACAGGCTTTGTCTGTTTCTTTTGAGACAAGATCTCGCTGAAGCTGGTATCAAAATTGTGATTCTCCTGTGTCATTCTCCTGAGTGCTGGGATTACAAGTGTGTACCACCATACCTGGCTCTTCTGGCGTTTTTTTGTTTGTTTGTTTGTTTGTTTTTTGAGATGGGGTTGTTATGGCTTGTGTCTGGATGTTCCTCAAACCCTCATGCAGTCATAAGAAGGCTTTTCAGAGGTGGTTGGCTCTAGAGTGTGATGCTGGAATCAAGGGTATGTGATTACTGACTGGCTTGGTACAGTTCTGGGTAGGATTAAGGATGCGCCACCTTAAGTATGAGTGCCACCGGCCTAAGGGTAAGAATGTAATATAAGGGACAGAAAGAAGGTTGTAGTTTGTGGCTCACTTGTCTCCTTGCTGCCTTCTGTCGCCATGGACTGTTTCTCCTCTGCAGTGCCCCTCTGCCATGCCGTCCTGTCTTGGAGCCAGCCCACTGTGAACTGAAATGTCTACAAACTGTGAGCTACAATAAACATTTCTTCCTCTAACGTTGGGTATTTTGTCTCAGCCATGAGAAAAGTAACCAGGACAGGAGACAATGTTGCCCAGGCTGGTTGTACATCTTTTATAAACACACAGTACAGCTTCACTACTGGTTACACAACTGTGCCAGAATTTATCTCCTATGCAACAACTTTGTGTGTGTGTGATGTTGTTGGGGATTGAACCCAGGGCCTGCACACTGAGCTACATCCACAGCCCTTTTCAGCTTTTATTTTGAGACAGGGTCTTGCTAAATTTCCTAGGCTGGGTTCCAATCTCCTAGCCTCCTGCCTCAGCCTCCCAAGTGCTGGGATTACAGGGATGTGCCATCAAAAGTGAATGTTACAGTTCGGATTTTTAAAAAAAAATTGCGTGGAAGGTGTGGTTGCTGATGAGTTTTGAGGGAAGCGGTAGAATCAGGAGGATTCTAATTTAAGGAGTAGCTTAAGCCATTGACGGAATCACAATTTGATGGCATTACTGGGAGGCCATGGGAACAGGAGGCAGGGGCTGGCCGTGTGGAGTGGTTCCCAGCCTGCTCCAGCCCACTCCTTCCCTGTCTTGCTGTTCCCTAGCTGCCCTGCCACACCCTTCCACCACCAGCACCCGCGCTCCACAAACCTGAAGCCACGGAATCAGCTGTCTGTGGGTGGAAAGTCTGAAACTCTGAGTTCGAGAAAGCCTCTTCTTCTCTAAGCTGTTTTTCTCAGGTTTTGTCACAATAATAAAAAGCGAGAGACACAGGAGATCATGCAGCACTTTCTATCCGTGCCTGACTTACTTCATTTAACTTAATGACCTTCACTCCACCTTGTGGTCTGCAACAGCTAGATTTTCATCCTTCTTTATGGGTGCATAGTATTCCACCGGTACGTGTACCATGCTCTCGTTTGCCATTCCTTGGCTGATGGACACATGTTGTTCCACTTCCTGAGTTTTGTGAAAAGTGCTAAACATGTTTTTAACAAACCAAATTTAGCAACACATAAAAAGGGTAATACATTATGAGTAAAGGTTTTTTGTTTGTTTGTTTGTTTTTTGTTTTTTGTTTTTTTGGTCTTTTTGAGACAGAATTTCACTATGCATTCATGCTGGCCATAACTCACCTTGTAGCCCAGGCTGGCCTCAAACTCAAGGCAATCCTCCTGCTTCAGCCTCCTGAGTGCTGAGATTTTTTTGTTTTTGTTTTTGTTTTTGTTTGTTTGTTTGTTTTTGGTACTGGGGATCGAACTCATGACCTTGTGCTTACCAGGCAAGCACTTAAGCCACTGAGCTAAATCCCCAGCCCCCGAGTGCTGAGATTACAGGTGTGCACCACTACACCTAGACTAGGTTTTGTTTTTTTTTTTTTTTTAATAAAGTCAGCTTAATATTTGAAAAATCTGTACTTTGACTAGCTTAGATCTGGATCATAAGCTATGTACAATGAGCAGTGCACCTTTAGATATGGGTAAGTGCTGTGGTAAGAAGGCATAAAACTCTTCTGTGTTCCTTATCTGAAAGGAATGCTTTCTTGAACTACCTACAACAGTGTGTCCCGAAATGTTCTCGGAATGATGGTCCTAGGAGGAAAAAAGACAGTGGGAATAAATGTGGAAAAACCTGCGTATTGGGCTGGGAATTTAGCTCAGTGGCATAAGCGCCTGCCTGGCAAGCTCGAGGTCATGAGTTCAATCCCCAGTACCGCAAAAAAAAAAAAAAAAAAGAAAAGAAAAACCTGCGTATTCCACTGATCATTTTCTGTTATTCAGTTCAGAAAGCCCTGTAATTCTTTCACTCTATGCATGGCTTTATACTATTGTGTTATGTTTGATATTATTGTATTTGAAAATATGTTCAACTATAGCAGAGTAAGTGATATGGTGTTAGCTACTGTTGATGTCCAGTTGACTTAATGTAAAGTACTGTGTTGCCTATGTTGTCCTGTTCTGATCTGCTCTGTACTGCCCTCTTTTGTTTTATTCTCTTTCAAATAAAAATAAAAAAAAAAAACCTGCGTATCTCTCTCCATTGCCATTTTGACTGCTCAGAGAAACCCACAATGTGCATTAGCATGTTAAATATCCTAAAAATATACTACAGGAAAGACACTTGTTTGTTTAGACTTATGTTTTAGCCAAGCATGGTAGCACACACCTAGAATCCCAGTACTCTGGTAGGCTGAGGCAGGAGGATTGCAAATTCAAAACCAGGCTAAGCAATTTAGCAAGATTCTGCCTCAACATTAAAAAAAAAATGGCTGGTGGCTGGTTGTAGAGGTGCACACCTATAATCCCAGCATTAGAGAGATTGAGGCAAGAGGACCTCTGCGGATTGGAGGCCAGCCTGGGCTACATAGTGAGTTCAAGGCCAGTCTAAACTGCATAGTGAGACCTTGTCTCAAAAAGACGACAAAGACTGCCCAACAAAAATAAAATGGCTGGGTCTGTGGCTTAGTGTAAAGGCCCTGAGTCCAATTCTAAACACTGCAAACAAGGATAATAGTAATAAGATCTAAAATAAATAAATAAACCAGTCTTTTACCAAACCGCAGAATCTCTTTTCCTGAAGAGGCCAGCTTGACATGTTCACCCTCCTTTCCTGGGTTTAATAACTAGTGTTTCCTCCAGCCTCGGAGAATGAGAGTAGACGAGCGAGTCAGACAGTTCATCTTACAATCAGCTTCTGCCGTTAACGACCTACATAAGAGGTAAGTGGAAATAATAAATATGTATGAACATTTAAAAATTCTCCATTTTTCTTCCTAAAAACTAGAGACAGTCAACTATCTCTGCACCGTTCTTTAAAACTAGGGAGAATGTTTGCCAAATGGTTAGGAGGCTTACTCGTCTACAGTATAAAGGGAAGGGACTTGGTTGGTTGGTTCATTGGTCTCTTTGAGACAGGGTCTCGCTGTGTAGTTTAGGCTGGCCTGGAACTCACTGTGTAGTTTAGGCTGGCCTGGAACTCACTGTGTAGTTTAGGCTGGCCTGGAACTCACTAGGTAGTTTAGGCTGGCCTGGAACTCACAGCAATCCTCCTGTCTCAGCCTCTCAAGAGCTTGGATTACAGGCATGCACTGCCACAGCCAGCCTGTCATTTTTTTAAATTTTATTGCTACATTTTAGGGATACATAATGATCACATTCATTGTAGGGAATTGTGTCTGTACATGATATATCTTGATTCTTCTTTTTTCTCATTTCTCTCCCCTTCCTTCAACCTCTCTTCTCATTTACAAAAGCTCTGTTTCCATTTTTCCTTCTATTCCTTTTCTTGTCTGTTCTTCCCTTTCCTTCTCCTCCCTCCCTTCTTTCTCCTCACATTTGAACATTTCCTTCCCATTTTCCAATATCTTTTATATGTTATCTTTATTTACAATTTCAGTTTCTCACACCAGAGAAACAATGTGGTAATTAAACATGTGTATCCAATTTGTTTCATGTACAAGTAGGGTCTCAAGGTGCAGTCAGTTAGCTACAAATGTCTCGACTACCTTGAATGTTTGAAACTTGGACATTTTAAACAAGTCATATCTCTACAGGTCTTCTCTGTCTCTGTCTCTGTCTCTGTCTCTCCTTCTATTCTTATTTAGATTTTTTGAGATGGGATCTCACTATGCAGCTAGGCCAGCAAACTCACTACACAGCCCAAGCTGGGCCTGAACTCTCAGCAGTCCTCCTGCTCAACCTCCTGAATGCTGGGATTACAGGTGTATGCCACTACACTGGGCCAGCTCTCCTTTATTTAAAAAGTATTAAGTAAGTATTAACATTTTAAAATTCCCCATTTTTCTTCTTAGACATTAGGTGCATTCAAACATTTTGTATCTTAGAACCATGGAGAATATTTGCCAAATGGTTTAATATTTCCTAGTAGCTGGGGAACTGCCTCATTTGTTTCATATAGTCACTGGTAAACAATTCAGCATTTTCTCCACATGTTGTGCAAAAGTGGCCCATGCTAGGTGATCTGGGTCCAGCGCACCCTAACCCAGCCATTGTTCATGGGACAGCCAGCTGTATTCTCCGTGGAATGCACTGCTGAGGGACATAATTGGCCGCAGGCACACTTTTGTGTGTTTGAGAGACTAAGGGTTCGCTGATGTTACTGTTGAGTTTTTTTTGTTTGTTTGTTTGTTTTGTTTTTTTTTGGTACCAGAGATCGAACTCATGACCTCATGCTTGCCAGGCAGGTGCTTATGCCACTGAGCTAAATCCCCAGCCCATTGTTGAGTATTTTTTATGTTACACTCTACAATTTTGACTTTTGCTCCTCCATTATCCATGTACTATACAATTAGAGACAAATTAGAAACTGAATAAAAGGAAAACAAGATAGAGAATTACTATGAAGGCTACAGTTAGAGGTAACTGTTAACATTCTAGTGTATCACAACTTCAGTGCTATTTCCTTTTCCTCACTCTTACTTTTGAAGAGACTGTGATAGCACAGATCTAAATTAACCATAACCCTTACTTTGTAACTCTTTTTCCTCATCCAGCCTGTGTATTTATTATTTAATAGTCTAATAGCTGGGTGTGGTGGTACATGCTTATATCCCAGCACTCAAGAGACTGAGGCAGGAGATCACTGCAAATTAAAGACCAACCTGGGCTACAAAGTGAACTCAAAACCAGCCTGAACTGCATATGAGACCCTGTCTCAAAAAGACAAAAAAAAAAAAAAGTCTAATAAATATCTGTAACCCTCTACAAGATCTAGAATAGAGGCAATATACTATAAACTCATATCAAAATTATACAGGCTTTTCTATGGACAGTATAGAATTTTAAAGAGCTTTTTAAATTTTTTGTTTTGTTTTGTTTTAGTTTTTTTGAGACAGAGTCTCACTATTCAGTTCAGGTTGCTTGAACTCACTTTGTAGCCTAGGCTGGTCTCAAACTCACAGCAATCCTCCTGCCTCAGTCTCCTGAATGCTGGGATTACAGGCATGCACCACCATGCCTGGCTATTTGTTTTTTTTAGTCAGGGTCTTGCTAAACTGGCCTTCAAAACAGGATTCTTGTGCCCCAGCCTCCCAAGAGCTGTGATTACAAGAGTGTCACTAGATCCAGTAAGATTTGTTTTCCATCAGCCCAGAAATAAACTTTACACATATTTTCATTACATTTTTTCTTTTTTAGTGTTGAAAACACATAACATAGAAACTTATCAACTTACCTTTGTGTGTGTTTGTGAGTGATGAGATCTTTGCACTGAGCTATATCCCAACTCCCTACTTCTATTATTTTTACATTTTATCTAGTTTTATTTTATTATATTTGTGGTACTGGGTAAACCCAGCACCTTCACACTTACACCCCAGTGCTTTTTTTTTTTTTAACATAAGTTCTCACTATGTTGCCCGAACTAGCTAATGTCTAGTGTCTTTTCTTTTCTTTCTTTCTTTGTTCCTCTTTCTTTTTTTCTTGCTTTTTCTCCTCTTTTTCTGCTACTGTTTTTCCTTAAATAAAATGAAATTTTGTAACAAAATAGTAAGAGATTAACAATAGTTGAAACACATAGCATTGTATTCAAAGTAGTTACTCAGAGACAAAAACCGATTCTTACAAAGAAGAAACAAACTGAACTATTATGTTCGACTTAACCATTTTTAATTGCACAATTGAATTGTTTTTTTTTTTTTTAGAGAAAAAGAAGCAAAACAGAAAAAAAAGGGTAGGAATAATACAGAATTGTTAAGTACTTTTACATTGTTGTGAAACAGACCCCCAGAACCTTCTCCTTTTACAATACACATTCTATACCCATTAAACAACAACTTCCCTTTCCCCGTTTCCCTAACCCCTGGAACTACCAATCTACTTTCTGTCTCTCTTAATTGAAGTACATTAGATATCTTACATAATTAGGGTCTGAGTCATACTATACTTTGTGTTTGTGTGCTGGGGATTGAACTCAAGGCCTTGTGTTTGTTAGGCAACTGCTCTACTGCTGAGATATAGTCCTTTTATTATTTTGAGACAAATTCTCACTAAACTGCCCAGATTTGCCTTGAACTTGTGATCCTCCTGCCTCAGCCTCCTGAGTAGCTGTGATTATAGGCATGTGGCTGTGCCACCACACTTGGTCCTTTCCATACTGGTACTGGTTATATGAATATCATTTCTGAGAAATGTTTGTCCACCTATTTTTTATTTATTCATTTGTTCATTTTTGTGTGGTGCTGGAGGTCAAAAGCAGGGTCTTACGTGTGTGAGACAAAGGGCTATACCACTAAGCTATGCCCTGGTCCTCCTAATTCTTTTGCTTTGCTTTTTTTTCCTGTTTTTTGAGAGAGGGTCTTGCACTGTGTAGTTCAGGCTGATCTTGAACTCACCATGTAGCCCAAGCTGGCCTCAAAATGCCCATGGTCTGGCTATCCTACTGCCTCAGCCTCCAGGTACTGGGATTACAGGCATATATACCACACTGAATTCCAAATTCTTTTTTTTTTTTTTTCTTTTTGGTATCAGGCATCAAATTTAGGGCCTCGTGCTTGTGTGCCACTGAGCTATATCCCAGGCCCCTAGTTCCAAATTCTTAATGGGGTTCATTTTTTGTTTCTAAATTGCAGAAGTTCTTTCTATATCATGAAATTAACCCTTTATTGTGTACATAATTTTCCAATATTCTCATTCTGTAGGTTGCCATTTCACTGTGTTGTATCCTTTAATATACAAAATTTTTGAGTCAGATGTAGTGCTGTTTGTCTATTTGTGCTTTTGTTGCCTGTACTTTTGGTGTCATAGCCAAGGAATCTTTGCCAAATGCAATGTCATGATACTTTCCTTCTCTATTTCCTTCTAGGAGTGTTGTTATAGCTTATATCTAGATGTCTCCCCAAAGCCTCATGAGTCCATAGGTGGAGCTTCTTGGAGGTGGCTGGATGGTGGGTGTGTGATACTAGAGTGTGGGTGTGATAGTGAGGTCAGTCCACTGATTGGTTTAGCATGATTGTGGGTGATGGGGCTATTGAAAGGGGAAGCTCTACCCCGGGTATGGGTGGCACCAACCAACAGGCTTATAGCCTGGATAGAACAAAAAGGGAAAGAAAAGGAAGACTTGCTACCTCCTGCCTACCTACCGTCCCATGGACTATTTCTCCTTTGCTGCTTTCCTTTGACATGTTGCCCTGCCTTGGAGCCAGTACGGACTGAAACTTCTACAACCTGTGAGCCAAAATAAACTTGTTCTTCTTTAATTTGTGGATGTTAAGTATTTTGTTTCAACAGAGAGAAAATAACCAGGACAAATGTATTTACGTCTTTTTTTTTTGATACTGGGGATTGAACTCATTACCTCATGCTAAGGAAGTGCTTTTGTCTCTGAGCTAAATCCCCAGCCCCTAAGTATTCACTTTTATTGATATGTTTGTCTTTATGTCAGTCCCATACTGTTTTTATTACAATATCTCTAAAATATATTTTGGAATAGACTTTTTTTTTTGTCTTTTTGAGACAGGGCCTCACTATGCAGTTCAGGTTGGCCTTGGGCTCAACTTTGTAACCCAGGCTGGTCTTGAACTTGAAATGATCTTGCTGCCTCAACCACCCAAGTGCTGGGATTACAGGTGTGCGCCACCACACCTGGCTTTAAAATATATTTTGGGTTCAGGAAGTGTGAGTGCTTAAATTTGATCTTCTTTTTAAAGTTTTTGTGGGTTGGGGATTCAGCTTAATGGCACAAGCACATGCCTGGCAAACGTGAGGTTGTGATACTGATCCCAGTCCCCCCCCCAAATGTTTTTTGGTTATTAGAGTTCCTTTAAGATTTTATGTGAATTTCAGAGTAATTTGTATATTAAAAAATGCCACTTGGAGGTTTTGATAAGTGTGTTGGCCCACTTCATGCTGCTATAACAAAATACTTAGGGCTAGATGTTTAGTAAAGAAAAATGCAGGTATGTTAGTGCACATCTGTAATCCTAGCACTGAGGAGGCTAAAACACTTCTGTTTCAGCATGAGTTCAAGGCCAGGCTGAATTACATGGTGATACTCTGTCTCAAAAAAAAGCTTATTTCACTCACAATTCTGGTGGCTGTGAGTAGGATCCGTGGAGGCCATCTGGCTACACTGCAGTGTGCTAAGGGAGTGGAAAGGGAAGTGACTGCATGGAGAGAGGACTGCTGCACGGGATGGAGTAGCTTTATAATAACCTGCTCTTGCCCCAGCTAATTCACTCCAGGAGAACAGAATTAATCCCTTCTTAGAGTGGACTCCCTTGCTGAGCCTCCCCCTCTTAAAAATGTTCACCACTAACTAGGCATGGTAGTGCATGCCTATAATCCTAGCCCCTGGGAGGCTGAGATGGGAGAATCATAAGTTTGAGACCAGTTTGGCAACTACATGAGACCCTATTCCAGCCAAATGTGGTGGTGTCCACCCACCTGTAATCCCAGCAAGTTCAAGGCCAGGCCAGAACTCATGATGAGACCCTTTCTCAAAACAAACAAGAGGTTTAAACCAATTTAGGCTCCCACCAGCAGTATGTGAGCTCCTGTGGGCTTTCATCTTGCCTTTGATTCACTATTAGTCTCAGCATTGACTGTTTTTCAGAGCTTTCCTTTAAGCAAACTTAATTACATATCCCAAAACCCATAATTACACAGAAGATGAGCAGATACCCATTCAAATTTAGGAGTATTCAGTTATGCAAGAGAGAATTTTAAGCTTTCTATAGACTCTCACCTAGTTTTTCTTATACAATTTTCAAAACTTCTAACTAGTCTCTACAAGCTTTTCCCCTCTTTTAATCCACTGAAAACTTAATCCTTTCCTTTCCTCCTCCTCTTTTCTTTTCTTTTCTATTCTTTTCTTTTCTTTTCTGTTTTTTTTCTTTGAAGACAGGGTCTCCTGTAGGCCAGGCTGGACTTGAGCTCACAATGTAGTCTAGTCTTGAATTTGTGGATATCCTTGCATTTGTGGAGCTTTGGGGAGGTGGCTGGATCGTGGGTGTATGATATTTGCCCCTCTCAGTATTCTTCTGTCTTGCAGGATTTTGTTTTTTTCCACTGAAGAAGCGTATGAATGCCACAAGATAAAAGATGAACACTAATGCAAATTTCTAATTAAAGGATTATAACAAAATGTTTCATATTATTAATGTAAATGCACTAGAAATAAGCACCTACTTACAAAAATTCAGTTATTGGGAAAGATGTGGTGGTGCACACCTATAATCCCAGCACTCGGGAGGCCAAGGAAGGTGAACTACTGCATGTTTGAGGCCAATCTGGGCTACATAGTGAGACCCTGGCCCCTACCAACCCATAAAAAAATCAGTTCACAAACAGCTCTTTTTGAACAATTTGCTTCATTAGAATAAACAGTATTTAAGGCCTCCTTCACTTGATATCACATACCCCTAAAAACATCTGGGATTCTGTAATACCCTACCATATTTAGGCCCTTATGTCTTTATGTTAGTCCCCTCTCTGTTGCTGGGACAAAATATCCAGCATATGCAACTGAAAGGAGCAGGTGTGCACGTGTGTGTCTGCATGTGCTTCTGTGTAGTGTGGGACTAGGGATTAAACCCAGGCCCTTCTCACTGAGCTATTTCCCACGCCCTTTTTATCTTTTTATTCTTTTTTTTGAGACAGGTCTCATTATGCAGTTCAGGCTGGCCTTGAACTCACTATGTAGCCTAACCGTACCTCAGACTTGCAGTGATCTTTTTCCTCAACTCCCCCACCAAGTGTTTGGATTATAGGTGGGCACAACCATGCCTGGTCCTAGTTCCTTTTGAATTTTTTTTAAGTTTTGAGGCAGGGTCTCAAACTTGCCATCCTCAGGCAATCTCCTGAGGATTGAAAGGTTTAATTTGGTTCATTGTTTTAGGGGTCTCAGTCCATGGTCTACTGGCACCATTGCTTTTGGCCTGTGGTGAGGAAAGCTACTCAGCTCGTGCAGTCCTAAGTCATGCAGTCCTGATCCAGCCCCTCCACTAGGACAGGTCTCTCGATAGCCCACTCGGCTCGGAACTCATCAATGGGTGACCCCTATGTGGAGGTTAGCACCCTCACAACACACTAACATCTCTAGGTGCCTCTCACCACCTTGACAATCAAGGTTAACCACTGGTCATGGTCTGGATTCCCCTCCAGTGGGACAGATGTTTGACTGCGGTAGTTCCAGAGGTGATTGCAGAAAATACCTATAAGAGAGTGGGAAGGGGAAACAGGGAAGGACGGCCACCAAGTGATGAAGCCGGCGTCACCTGGCTAAGTGAAACTGTGGGAGTCAGTGGAGATATGTAGCTCAGAGTAACCTACTTGGAGCGGAGTTGGGGTATTTATAAACAGTTCCATCAGTCTTGGTTCAGAGCTGCTCCCGAGAGGCCGTAGGCCTGCATTTCTGGATGGCTTCACTAGTAGGGCAGAGGTTTGCTTTGCCAGAAGCCCTCACGTGGCTGGAAGTTGGTACAAACCCAATAGTCAGACCCAGAGGTAGGCAGAGCAATAGCAGGGTCTACCATGCTTTCAGAAAGAAATCTTAAATTGTGTACAGTTTTTTAAATGTGGGATGTTTCATGCTATACATATATAAGAGTTATAGCAAACCCAGGCATGGTGGCGTATTCCTGTAATACTGACACTATGGGAGGCTGAGGCAGGAGAATGGCAAATTTGTACTCAGCCTGGGCAACATAAACATAAGTGACTTATTGAGATCCTATCTCAAAACAAAAAAGGGCTGACCATATAATTCAACATGAAGGTCCTGGGTTCAGTTCCCAGGCTCCCTCCCCCCAATACACAAAATTAGCATCAAAACCCATGATGGAATAGAAAGGAAATCACAGAAAAACCTGACATGGCCAGAGATAGAAAGTTAAAACAGTAAAACCAAATTATATGAGGAAGAATGTGGAAACTGTTTAGAAAGCCGAAAGAGTAAATGAGCTTAAATCTAAACCCATTTCGCATCTCTATGACACTTAGGCCAATTTGAAATGTATGATATGTAAGTCTTTATGTAAATGAACACAAAAATTTTTCAGCACTAGGAGTTGAACCCAGGGCCTCACGCATTCATGCATGCTAGGCAAGCAGTCTTTCCCTTAGCTACACTCCCCAGCCCTAGGGAAAACAGTTTTGGACTCTTGGTTTTACATTTTTCTAACAGGCATGTAGTAAATCTGTGCTTAAGCACTTCTCTACCCTGAATTTATTCCAGTCCTCCTGCTTTCTAGTTATTTTAAGTTTTATAAACGGTGAAAATTTGTAAAGCAAAATCATACACACAACACATATAGTCGGTGATATGTGTACGAAGTAAAATGATTAAATAGTACTGAGGAGTACATGGTCAAAAAGTAAGACTTTTTTGGGCTGGGGATTTAGCTCAGCAGTATAAACACCTGCCTGGCAAGTATGAGGTTGTGAGTTCGCTCCCCAAAGAAAAAATGTGGCCTTTCCCAAAAATAGTTAGCCTTTTCCATGTCCTTCCCCATGAGCCCTTCCTGAAACAGTCACCCATAATGGTCTCTCATGTATCATTATCAGTAAGTGCATATAATAATATGCACACATACAAGCACAAATGCATAAGTGTAGGGCTTTTTGATATTTTGAGACAGGGTCTCACCATATAGTTTAGGCTAGGCTTGAACTCTCTATGTAGTACCATAAATGCATTCATCTTGTAAAGTGAAATTCTGTACCCCTTAAACAAAAGTATTTTGCCCTTCCCTGAGTACCCAACTACCCTTCCACTCTTTGTGTCTATGGATATGACTATTCTAGATAGGTAAATGAAATTATAAAACATTTGCCCTTCTGCAACTGGCAGAAGGGCAATTAGCAAAATTTCAAATAGCATAGTATCTTCAAGTTGTACCTATGCAGTAGCATGAGCCAGACTTTCCTACTTTTAAAGGCTGAATAATATTCACTTTGATATATATGCCACATTTTATTTACCCAAGGGAGGGAGGGAAGCAGAGAAAGAGATAGCTTCCTTTTATTTTTCTTGTTACAATCATATATCTTCAAATAGATACTTAGCTTTCTTCAAAAGTAATTAATTCAAGGCCTGAAACAATTTTTTATCTGCCCTTAATTAAAAAAAAAACCTTTTACTAGATGTGGTGATCCATGCCTATAATCCCAAATACTTTGGAGCCTGAGGCAGGAAGATCACAAATTTGAGACCAAATGGGCAACTTAATTTTAAAATAAAAACTAAGAAAAGCTAGAGATGTAGCTTAGCGGTAGAGCCCCTACCAAAGCTTGAAAACAACCCCAATGTCCATTAATAGGCAAAGGAACATGTGAATTATGATGCATTCATAGAAGACGCTCAATGAATTTATTATTATAATTATATGGCACAACGTGAATTAATCTTAGAAATATAATACTGAGTGCAAAGAGTCAGTCTTGAAGGATTACATACGTGGCATGTTAGAAAAATACGATCAATGTTTAAATTTAAAAATATTACAGTAAAAAACCCATTGCCATTAACGCCCGCCCCTTACTTTTGCACTCAAGCTCAGAATGTTTCCCTTTGATAGTTAACTTTGTATCCTTGTGCTATGAATACAGAGTGGGTAGAGGGGAAAAAAGCAATGTTTTAAGTTACTGACCACCAAACTTCTAAGAAGATAGTAGAGAACAGCCTTTGTGCCATTTGGTGTCCAGCCACTGGAATAAAGCAATGTAAGGACAAAAAGTAGGACCCCAAGACCAAGCAAGGATCTACAGCAAAAACTGAAGCACACGGGGAGAGCAAAGAAAGAGACTTCAGTGGAGGAGAAGGAAGTGGCAAACAGTGCTTTCTTCCTGAGCCCTGCCTCACTGTGTGGGAGGGGAGCTCAAACCTGCAGTCACCAGGTGACAACTGGGGACCACAGAGGCCTCCATGGAGAAATGCATCAGTGCAGTGAAGCAGCTGATACAGCAAACTGCAGTGGTTAGTGAGTTATTAAGGTTCGAATGTCCCCCAGGAAAGGGCAATTGACCAGTAGGCATCTTGGACAGGCTGTGAGTTGCTGGCTCCATCTAGTAGCTCCCAGTGTCAGGGTCAGGTGAAACCAAGGTCAAGTCAGCAAGAGGTCACAGAGCCAAGTTCAAGGCAGCAGGAATCTGACTTTAAGCTGGCAGGATACACAAGGGGTGCTGCAGGCTTGCTCAGCATGGATCTGGACTCTGTCCGCCCACTTTGTTTACCAGTGACAGCAGAGACATGTCTGGAAGACCTTTTTTCTTTGTTTCTCTCTGTTTTCTTATTTTTGTTTGGTTTTCTTTTTTCTTGACCGCATGTTCTTGTTTTTAGATGAGTGTCAACATAGTTGCTAGTTTTCTTATTGAAGCTGTTCTGTTCTAGCTTTTTATTTTTTCCTTTTCTCTTTCCCTCTGGTCTTTACTAGTTTCCCAAAGCTTGTGTAACCTTCCTTTGTCCTCCAGTTTTGCTTCTAATTTCTTCCTCTTCCTCTATATCCCCTCTAACTAAGCTCTTTTAAATTTTCTCCCCTGAGGGTAAAATTGCCACACTAAGGGCATATTTACAGCATACAGTTTTCTGGTTTGTTTTAGGTTTAACTATCCAACCAAAAACTAATTCAGACGGTTAAAGGTGGCAAATTAATAGTTACCACAGTCTGTCATTTTCTTTGCTGTGTTTAATGCTATTGTTATTGCTGATTGTACTACTTTATGCAAGGTGATATAATTATTCTAATCAGTTGTTCTTCCTGGTATGCCAAGACTGAGATTGCCTAAGGATCATTAACAATACTATAGGCCAGTGCCAAAGAAAAGGGGACAGCAACTTTTCATTCCTAGTAAGTTGAAGAGGTAGGATCTTGCAACAGACTCAAAACCCAAAACCCAAAAGACATTTCTGAGAAGTAGTCATTTCCTAAGGGTTCTAAATACTGGCATTAAAACTATTTGCCATGAGCAATTTACAGGTATCAACTCAGGAATTAAACTAAAACAAAAAGTAGAAAATGAAAAGACACTTTAAAAAGATACAACTGGGCTGGGGATGTAGCTCAGTGGTATAAGTGTTTGCTTGGCAACTGTGAGGTCATGAATTTGATCCCCGGTACAAAAAAAAAAAAGCAACCTCAGATGCCCAGTTCACCAAAAGGCAAACTCATGGGGCAATGAGGTACAATAACCCAAAAGCCACCCACTTGGACTCTCTGAAATTGTAGCAGTGAAGTGGTAAAGCACATGAATGAAGCTATGAAAAAAAAATCAGAAATAATTTCTCATGTAACTATAGAGATGATGACCATAACCACAGCTAGTGATTCTAGAGCAGATACATATAAAACATGGAAGAGCTTAGAAAAATGATGGAAACATGAATGTCCAACACAGGAAAGAAAATTGAATCTATGAAACAAATCGAAACAGATATCTAGGATATTAATAACTCCATTACAAGTATATGCAACAGAATGAGCCAATGTGAGGAAAGAGTATCAGATCTAGAAGACAGGATTGGGGTGAGGAATCATGAAAACAAAGATTTCTTAAAAATAGCAAGGGATCACAAAAATATCAATCCAACAGCTACTAGATGACAGATCTAGAAGACAGGATTGGGGTGAGGAATCATGAAAACAAAGATTTCTTAAAAATAGCAAGGGATCACAAAAATATCAATCCAACAGCTACTAGATGATGCAAAGAAGAATGACATAAGATTAACAGTAGTCTATGAAAAAAGCAGGAGATAGTACAAATGTTCACAAAAGTCATGGGAGAAAAACTCCAAAGCAAGGAAAAAGAATCTGACATACAGATAAGTGAGGCAGATAGACTGTAATTAGCTATTATAAAAAAACTACACCAAGATATATAATAGTCAAAATTCCAGAAACTCAACATAAGAACAGAATCTTAAAAGCTGTTAGAGAAAAAAAAATCACCTATAGAGGAAAGCCCATCAGAATCACAGCAGACTTCTAAAAACAAACCTTCAAGTCAAGGAGAGTTTGAAGTGAAATATTCCAAGCCCTAAAAGAAAACAACCTTTAAGCCAATTGATGTACTCCACAAAACTATCTTTCAAAATTGATGGAGGAAAAGATACACCCATGAAATAGAGCACTTAAAGGAATTCATGGCCACCAAAGCAGCACTCCAAAATGTTTTGAAGGACATTCTAGAAAAAGATAATAAGGACTACAACATCATGAACCCCAGCAGAATGACTTCAACAAGCAAGGCAAGCAACTAAACAGAGGGGTAAAAAAGAGAACCAACAGCAGAAAAACAACATTACCAGGATAAGTCAGTACATATTAGTTATAACTATCAATGTTAATGGCCTCAATTCACCAATCAAAAGAAACAGACTGGCAAAACAGATCAAGAATCAAGGTTCAACAATATGTTACATTTGAGAAACACATTTAACTCAAAAAAGAAATTTATAGACTAAAAACCTCAATACCCCACTGTCAGAAATAGATTATACACACACACACACACACACACACACACACACACACACAAATCAACAAAGAAATATCAGAACTAAACCAAACTTTTAACAAACAAACTTAGTAGATGTCTACAGTGTTCTGCTCTACAACATCAGCATAGAGATTCTTCTAATCTGCACATGGGATGTTCTCCAAAGTGACCACATACTAATTCATAAAGCATGCTTAAGTAAATGAAAATGGACTGAAATTATCCCACGCATACTATCAGGTCATACTGCATTAAATTGGAAATCAATCTCAACAGAAATCGTAAGAACTTCATAAACATATGGAAATTAAATAACATTGCTGAACACCCAATGGGTCACAGATAAAACTGAAGAAATTAAACACTTTCTACAATTAAATGATAGTGCCAATAAAACATACTGGGACCTATGGGATGCAATGAAAGCAGTCCTGTGAGGAAAACCTATAGGGTGTTCAACCTCAAGATTCTAGAAAAAGAAGAGCAAGTCAAGCTAAAAGATTGTAAAACAGAGGAAATTATAAAGATCAGAGCAGAAATTAACGCAAAGGATACTAAGAAAACAATACAAAGAATCAATGAATCAAAAAGTTGGTATTTTGAAAGGCTAAATAAAATTTACAAAACCCCTTAGCCACACTTGTCAAAACAAGGAAAAAGACTAAAACGCTTGCAATTAAGAATGAGAAGAGTAAAACCACAAGACCTTGCAGAAATTCAGAAGATTATCAATACCTACTTTGAGAATCTGTATTCTATTTTTTTTTCTTTTGAGATAGAGTTTCACTATGCAGTTCAGGCTGGCCTTGAACTCACTTTGTAGCCCAGGCCAGCCTCAAACTCACAGTGATTCTCCTGCCTCAGCCTCCTGAATGTGGGGATTACAGGCACACACAACCACACCGAATGAGAATCTGTATTCTAAGATGAAAAACACAAAAGAAATGAAGAGATTCCTAGATATAAGGGCATTACCAAAGCTGAATCAAGAAGATGTAAAAATTCCAAACTAGGGGCTGCGGATTTAGCTCAGCGGCATAAGCGCTTGCCTTGTAAGCGTGCAGTCATGAGTTCAAACTTTGGTACCAAAAAAAAAAAAAAATTCCAAACTAACCAATATCAGTCAATGAAATGAAAGACGTATTAAAAACCTACTAACAAAGAAAAACCTTGGACCTGTCAGATTCACTGCTGAATTCTACAAGAAATTTAGAGAAGACTTAGTGCTTCTACTATGCTTTAATGAAATCAAAAGGGAAGCAATACTCCTGGAATTCATTCCTGGAAGCAAGCAATACCCTGACAGCAAAACCAGAGAAAGATCAAACTAAAAAAGAGAATTACAGGCCCATCTCCCTGGTGAACACAGAGGTAAAAATCTTCAATAAGATACTGGCAAATAGGATAGAACAAATAACACAGAAGATTATATACCAAGACCAAGTAGGATTCATCCCAGGGATGCAGGGATGGTTCAGCATAAGCAAATGTAATATACCATATTAACAGAACCAAGAACAAAAACAATATGATCATCTCAATATATGAGGAAATGCAATGACAAACTCCAACAGCCATTCATGATCAAAAACCATACAGGGGAGACTTCCGGGAAGATGGTGGAATGGTAAGCAGCAGACAGAACAGCCTCTACAAGTCATGGCCCAGATGCTGCAATTTGCATTGTGAGGAAGACAAGAAGGAAGAAAGTGAGTTCTTCAGACCCAGGAAGAACCTGAAGTGCAAACTGAAGCCCACAGAGAAAGTAAAAGAAAAACTTCAAGGAAAAAGAAGGCAGTAGCCGGTGGCACCTTCGCCTTGAGATGGGACTCACTGCATGAGAGGAGCTGTTGGAACCTGGGGGTGCATGGTGGCATGGTTTATGTCAGTGGCCCCCAAGCCTCATGCAATTATACATTTGTGATTGGTTCGTTGTCTAGTGTTTGAATTGGTGGTGTGAGGACTACACCCACCTAGGTGTGCAGCCAGATATGATGTAATGGTGGGAAGAAGATATGTCTCTCTCTCTTGCCAGTTTGCACCTGGCTGTTTGCAGCTGCCATGAACTTCAGCCCCACCATGCCACCCTGCCTTGGAGTCAACCAAGTATGGACTGAAACCTCCAAGAACTGTAAGAAACAACCTTTCCTTCCTCAACGTGGGGCATCAGGTGTTTTGTCCCAGTGATGAGAAAAAAGTAAAAAGACACATGGTCACAGTGACAGTGACAGCTGGTGACCCCAGAGACCTCTGCTGAGAGACACAGCAGTGGAGGAGAGCAGTAGATGAGGAGGACTGCACTGGCTGGTGCTGTTGGTCCTGGTACTCTATTTCTGAGATTAACTACGGGTCACAGAAAATATGGTGAAGCAGTGTGAAAGAACAAGGGACTAGTCCGAACAAGCAACAATTTCTCATCTCCAACAAACTGAAGTGGTAAGAACTTCCAACAAACTCAAAACCCAAAAACTAGCTATACCTGGAAGATAGCTGAGAGAAGTAATCATCACTTAAGGGTCCCAAATACTACCAATAAAGCAACCCACCACAGGGAACTTATAAGAATTGCCCCAGGATTAAACTAAAAAAAAAAAAAAAAAAAAAAAAAAAAAAAAAAAAAAAAAAAAAAAAAAAAAAAAAAAAAAAAGGAAATAAGACACTTAAACAAGATGCAACCGCAGACATCCAGTTCACCAAAGATAAACCCAGGGGCAGTGAGGTGGGACAATCTGAAAGACCCCACCAGGTCTCTCTAAAGTAGAAACAACAAAGCAATTAAATGAAGTTATGGAATAATAAAATCAGAAATAATCTCTGAAGTAACTATAGAGATTATCAAAATACACACCATGCTTAGCAAACACAGACAAAAAAATAGACAAGCTTAAGTAAATTATGGAAGCAAAGCATAGGAAAGAAATGGAATCCATAAAGCAGCTTCAAGCAGATATCCCAGAGAATAACAATTCCACTGAAAGTATTCAAAGCAGATTAGGCCAATGTGAGGACAGGATTTCAGACAGTGAAAACAGGCTTGCAGTTAGTAACCAGGAAAAGAAAAATTTCTCAAAAATAGCAAGGGACCATGACAAATCAATCCAGCAGCTGCTAGATGAGACAAAGAATAATTTAAGATTAATCAGAGTCACTGAACAAGCAGGAGATACCACAAATGACATTAAAAACATGTTCACAGATATCATGACAGAAAACTTTCCTGGTAGAGAAAAAGAATTTGACATACAAATAAATGCGGCATACAGAACTCTAATTAGCAATGATAAAAAATTTGTAGCCAAATGTTGTAGTCAGGGGTTGTGAGGAGAACAATTAAAATCTGGACATGGAATTTATAATACTATTTTATGATGGTCACCCAGAGTTAACACAAGACAGTGCAGGAAATGTATCCACAACACTAAAGACAAAGAATATTTATCCAAGGGCCTGAACCCCACAGCAATGTCCCACATGAATCCATATGAAGACCCAGAGCTCATGACAATGCCTCCCACTTAGTAGATGTCTATAGAGTGAGCCACTCCACAACATCAGTCTACAAATTGTTCTCAGCTGCACATGGGACATTCTCTAAAATATACCATATACTGGCTCGTAGAATATGCTTAATAAATGCAAAGGAACTGAAATTATCCCATGCATACTATCAGACCACAGTGCAGTGAAATTGAAAATCTATGCCAAAGGAAACCACAAGAATTTCATCAACACATGGAAATTAAATAGCACCCTACTTAACAACCAATAGGTCACAGATGAAATTAAAGAAGAAATTAGACAGTTTTTACAGTTAAATGATAATGACAATACAATTTACCAAACTTTTGGAACACAATAAAAGCAGTCTTAAGAAGTAAATTTATAGCAGTAAATACCCATATAAGGGAAACAGAGAAAGTATATATAAACAACTTAACATTGAACTTCAAACTTCTAGAAAAACAAGAGCAAGTTAAGCCAAAAGCTCATACAAGGGAGGAAATTATAAAGATCAGAGCAAAAATTACACACTGGAGACTAACAAAACAATACAAAGAATCAATGAATTGGGCCAGGGATTTAGCTCAACAAAATAAGCACCTGCCTGGCAAGCACAAGATCATGAGTTCAATCCCCAGTAACAACAACAACAACAACAAAAATAACAAAAGAATCATTGAATCTAAGAGTTGATTTTTTAAAGAGTACATAAAATTGACAAACCTTTAGCCAACCTTACTAAAAAAAAAAAAAAAAAGCAAAGACTCAAATCCACGCAATTAGGAATGAAAAGGCTGAAATCACAACAGGCCCCACAGCAGAAATTCAGAAAATCATCTATCCTACTTTGAAAATTTGTATTCTAAAAAAATGGAAAATACAGAAGAAATGGATAGATTCATAGATACATATGAATTACCAAAGCTGAATCATGAAGATATAAAAATCCTAAATAGCCCAGTATCAATAAGTGGAACTGAAGATGTAATTAAAAACCTATCAACAAAGAAAAGCCCAGGCCTTGATGGATTCACTGCTGAATTCTAAAAGAAATTTAGAGAAGACTTAACACCACTACTTCTCAAACTCTTTAATTAAATTGAAAGGGAAGCAATACTCCCAAATTTATTCCTGGAGGCAAGCATTGCCCTGATACCAAAATCAGAGAAGGACCCAACTAAGAAAAAGAATTATAGGCCACTCTTCCTAATGAACATTGATGCAAAAATCCTCAATAAGATACTGGCAAACAGATTGCAGCAAATCATCAAGAAGATTGTATACCATGATCAAGTAGGGTTCACCCCAAGGGTTCAGGGATGGTTCAACATTCATAAATCCACACAAGTAATACACCATATTAACAGAGCCAAGGACAAAAATCATATAACCATGTCAATAGATGTAGAAAAAGCTTTTGACAAAGTCCAGCACCCATTCATGACAAAAACCCTACGGAAAATTGAAATAGATAGTCTTTATCTCAATCTGACAAAAGACATCTATGACAAACCAACAGTCAACATCATACTAAGCGGACAAAAACTAGAGCTTTCATTCTAAAATCAGGAACAAGTCAAGGATGTCTACTGACTCCACTCTTATTCAACACAGTCCTGGAAACTTTAGCTGGAGCAATAGATAAGAGGAAGAAATCAAAGGAATAAAGACAGAAAAAGAAGAAGTTAAACTATTGTTACTTGCAGGTGACATGATACTCTACATAGAAGACTCTAAAAACTCCACCAAAAGACTTCTAGATTTAATAAGCAAATTCAGTAACATAGTTGGTTACAAAGTCAACATTCAAAAATCAATAGCTTTCCTGTACACACATAACAAACTCACTGAGAGAGAAATCAGGGAAACAATACCTTTTACAGTAGCATCCGAAAAAATGAAATACTTCCAAATCAATCTAACGAAAGATGTAAAAGACCTCAACACTGAAAACTACAGTAATCTGAAAAAGGAGATTGGAAAGGATATTAGAAAATGGAGAGATACCACGTGCTCTTGGGTAAGAAGAACCAATATAGTGAAAATGACCATACTTCCAAAACTGTTATACAGATTCAATGCAATTCCAATCAAAATTCCAATAGCATATTTCAGAGAATTAGAGAAAACAATCCTAAAATTCCTATGGAACCAGAAGAGACCTAAAATAGCAAAGGCAGTTCTGGGGAACAAAGACAAGACAAGGGCATCATAATCACTGACTTGAAATTATATTATAAAGCTACAGTGAGAAAAACATGTGTGGTACAAGCAAAAAATAAATAAACTTGAAAATCAATGGAATAGATTAGAAGATGCAGAAGCAACTCCAAACACACTCAGTCCCTTATCTTTGATGGTGCAAAACACATTCATTGGAAGAAAGTATCTTTAATAAATGGTGCTGGAAAAACTGACTCTACACCTGCAAAAGATGAAAACTGGACCCATGTCTTTCACCATATACCAAGCTAAAGTCAGAATGGATCAAAGATCTTAATATTAAAACAGAAACATCAAATCCACTGGAAGATACAGTATATAAAACTCTTGAGACGTTGTAGGCCAAGACTTTATGAACAAAAACCAGATTGCACAGGAACTATCACAAAGAATCAACAACTGGGACCTCAACCTACTGAAAAGTTTTTGCGCAGCAAGAGAAACCACCAATAGAGTGAAGAAACAACCCACAACGTGGGAGAAAATATTTGCCAGCTGTTCCTCAGACAAAGGATTACTATTAAGGACATATAAAGAATTCAAAGAAATCAGTCCTCTGATTTAAAGACTCAATCCAAAACTGGGCATCTGAGATGCATACACACTTCTTTTTTTTTTTTTTTTTTTTTTGGTACCGGGGATCAAACTCATGACCTCGCGCTTGCCAGGCAGGCGCTTAAGCCACTGAGCTAAATCCCCGGCCCGAATACACACTTCTGAAGAAATAAAACAGCAAATAAATATGGGAAAAATGTTCAACATCATTGGTTATTGGAGAGATGCAAATTAAAACAACATTGAGATTTCACCTCACCCCAGAAAGAATGGCTATCATCAAGAAATCAACCCATAACAAATGCTGGAGGGACTGTGGAGAAAAAGGAGCCCTTCTCCACTGTTGGTAGGAATGCAGACTGGTACAACCACTGCAGAAATCAGTGTGGAGATTCCTCAAAAAACTAGGATTGGAGGTCCCATTCAACCCAGCTATTCCCTTTCTGAGTATCTTCCCCAAAGAATTAAAAACATTATACCACAGTGATGTATGTGCACCCTTGTGTATACAGCACAGTTTATGATAGCCAGATCTTGGAAACAACCTAAATGCCCATCAACTGAGGAATAGATAAAAAAGATGTGTTATTTTTATACAATGGAGTATTACTCAGCCACAAAGCAGGATAAACTGGAGATTTTTATAGGTAAATGAATGCAACTTAAGACCACACTCATTAGTGCAATATAAAGACCCACATATCATATTGTTTCATTAGTGTGAGCTGAAAGAAACATGTATATGTATAGTAAAAAGTTAAGATAGTTATACTACTGATTTCTCTGAGTTCACTGAAGAGAATGATTTGTGTCAGCATTGTTCAGACAATTAAATGCAGATGTCTTGAGCTCTGGGTAAATGATTTGAGGATGAAAATGTGTAATGTATGTAGCATTGTTGCCACCTGAATGATGTTTGTTGAAATTTAGTTTCAATTTTTTTTCTTCTTTCTTTTTCTCCTTGAAACAAAATGGATTTGGGAAAAAATAGGGAATAGATGACCTTCATCACAATCTGATAAAAGCCATCAATGACAAACCAACAGCCAACATCATACAAATGGACAAACACTGAAAACTTTCACTCTAAAATCAGGAACAGGCCAAGCATGGTGACAAACACCTGGAACCTTGGGAAGCTGAGGTAGGAGTATCACTGCAAGCTTGGGCTAGGCTGGGCCACAAAGCGAGTTTAAGACCAGCTTGAACTGCATAGTGAAATCCTGTCTTAAAAAGAAAATAAATGAATAAATAAGGAATGAGACAAGGATGTTCACTATCACCACTCTTATTCTGTACAGTTCTGGAAATATTAGCCAGAGCAATTAGGCAAGAGAAAGAAATAAAGGAATAAGGAGAGAAAAGGAAGAAGCTAAATTATCATTATTTGTGGATGAGATGATGCCCTACATAGAAGACCCTGAAAACTCCAACAAAAGACTTATAGATTTAATAACCATCTTTAGTAGCACAGCTGAATATGAAGTCAACACGCAAAGATCAATAGCCTTCCTGTACACCACGCCTGGCTTTATTTATTTATTGGAGCACCCTGATTTTAAAAGTTTGGTGATAAAGGACATTCATCAAAATATCCTGAAATTGATAGGAACTGTGCAAAGTAAACAGAATGTCTTTAAAAATAATTATTCTGGTTGCTGTATACAGGATACATTCATTTGGGAGAGAGACCGCAGTCAGGAAAGTTGTCCGACTGTCACCATGATGTGATTTTCGATGAGGAAGGCAAGAACTAAGCAAATAGTATCATCAGAATTTGAGAAGAAAGAAAAAATTCAGGAGTATTTTGAAAGATGAAATAGTAGTCTTTAGGATTAAATAAAGTGATGTAGCTATGAAGAATCTATGAAGAATACATCATTAATTTTTTTTTTTTTTTTTTTGGTACCAGAGATCAAACTCATGACCTTAATGCTTGCTATGCAGGCACTTATGCCACTGAGTTAAATCCCCAGCCCTACATCATTCATTTCAAGGTTTTTTTCCAGAGTTGTTTTGTTTTCCTATGTGACATAAACCATGTATAATTTTCTTTAAAGAACAGAATACATAATTGTGAGTCAAAAGTATGTACAAAAGTGAATATTTATGTAGAAAGTGTTTCATTAACTTTATGCCTAATTTTCATCTGCATTTTTCCTGTTATGTTGAAAATCCTTCACAGAGTGGATGGGAAAGCTTGTTATCAGCCAAAGAAATTTATACAAAAACTTCTGCTTGTCAGTAAACTCCTGTTAGATTTAAAAGGGACACTGGAAACACTCCTCCTCCTTCTTTGGTGGTACTAGAGGTTGAACACAAGACTTTTCACACTGAGCTACAATCCCCAACCCTTTTTATTTTTTTGAGACAGGGTCTCTGTAAGTTGTAGTTTCCGAGATGAGCTTGGCCTCATGATCATCCCGTCTCAGTCTCCCAGAGTACTAGAAGTGTGCCACCATGCATGGCTAGGAAAATACTTAAATACCTAAACAGATCCACATTATTTTTTTTTCCACTTATGAGTCCTTAGGCAGAATTAATAGAAGCCTAAAACCTGAGGTGACTTTGCCCATTAGACACACTGACTTATTCACTGCTGATTCAGTATTCCCATGATTCACTGTGGTCAATAATCCACTTTTTCTCATTGTTTAGACTTTTACCTTGTGTGGCAAAAAAGACACTGATTTTATTCACAAAGGAACACCAATACCATAAGCAATACTCTTGAATGTCTGTAGCTTCAAGCCCCTGACTTTAACTTGTCCTATGATGGGTACTAAAAATATAAATGTGAAAAAAATATGTATGTGAAAGGGATGCGGTACAAGGTCTCCCTGTGAAAGTACTCTACCAAAGTATGGGGAATCTTTATTTTTCAATTATTGTGATACAGATCACTTTCTGTTTCTTAAACAAAGGAAAATTGCTCTTTGCAGAACTACGTAGACTTCTGTCACTCCTCCAATGTAGTTCTGTCATTTTTCTCTGGCTTATTCTCAGTATTCTCTCTTGCGTCTCATGTAAACAATTCCTCTAAGGGTTCTGAACACAGAGAGAAGACAATTGGTCATTTCAGGTGAAAACTCCTAAAGTGAATTTACTCCTATCTAAGGTCTGATGGCCATCGTCAAAAGCTCAGATAATAGAGTATATAGGTTCATATGACAATCTGCCCCCGTGAAATGTGACAGATAATAACTTACCTCTGGAACTTAACTAATACTTCACATAGTAAGCTCTCTATATTTGTTAATTATTAAAGTAAGTGGCAGAACGTTAGTTGGAGTGATATATAATTTAGTATAAATGGAAGCCTTAGAAAACTGGAAAAATAGGACATTGAATTGCCGGTAAGAACAAGTACAAACTTTATTCAGAAAACAGTGAGAGCTGTACCTTTGAAGATTTTAGGGCAAAAAAAGTGTTCTGATCAAAGTGATGCCTTAGGAAAGTTAATTTGGCAGTACAGGTTGCGATGAATGGCATGTCAGCACACTGTTACTGAAGTGCAGGCATACAGAAATGAGGCCTAGAGCTGGGCTGTCATTACTGAAAATAAAGATGAATGCAAGAAGCCAGAAAGTAACTCATAGAACTAGTTTGACATAGTTTCTAGAAAAAGGAGAAATATGTTGAAAATTATTCTGGTGTTTCTAGGAAGGCTGATGGGAGAATGAATCTATAACACAAATCACATTATACATATTCAGTGTGGTCTTTGCCAATATTTTTGTTTATTCTTTCCATTAAATCCCTATTCCATTTTGGAATTTTTAAAAATCTTTTTGAGACAGGGTTTCACTATGCAGTTCAGGCTGGACTTGGGCTCACTCTGTAGCCCAGGCTGGTGCTGAACTTGCAAATGATTCTCCTGCCTCAGCCTCTCAAGTGCTGGGATTACAGGAGTGTACCATCACATTTGGTTGGAATTTTTTTTAACCTCTCTGACATCCTTTTTTTTTTCTTTTTTTAAAGAGAATAAAAGCAAATAAAATAAAAAAGAATAAAGCCAATTAAAATGAACCATGAAAATGATACAAGACTTCAAAACATAGTAATAGGAAATCAACAATGGTTACCATAATGGTCTTGTTATCTTCAAAATAGCTGCCCATACCATCAGACATAATAAAATCAAACAAAACAGAACAAAATAAAACCAATCAAAACATAACAATGAAAGCAATACAGGCCTTCAAAACAAGATAGTGGGAAATCACCAATGGTTACCCTAATATATTTTGTTATCTTTGAAATAGCTGCCCATGCCATTAGCTATAATAAAATCAAACAAAACAAAACAGAATAAAATCAAACCAAACAGAACAATGAAAATGATACAAGACTTTAAAACAAGACAATAGGGAATTAACAATGGCTACCACCTTTAGAAGGAGATCTCTCAGTTACTATACTGCATATTGTTATCCTTTAGATAGACACCCAGACTACCAGCTTAGACCTCCAAAGTCAGTCAAACAATACAGGCATTAAGTTGTTATTTTTACTTTAGTAGCTATCATCTCAGCCTGTGTTTCTCCAAATCAGCTGGTTGCTTATGGGGGTGGGGTGTGTGTGTGTTGGGGGTGTGGCACTGCTTGTCTTCTAGCCCAGCTGACTCACGGGAAGGGATTAGCTTCTTGGTTCTATTCCCAGGACACATGGCTGCCACTGGCTCACAGGAAGGGGTTAGCTTCTTCTTGGTTCTCTTCCTAGGATACATGAATGCTGCTGGATCACAGGAGGGTATTGGCCTGGCCCACAACTGCTGCTGGCTCACAGGAAGGGGCTAGCTTCCTCTTGGTTTCCTTCCCAGGACACATGGTTCTTCTCTGACATCTTTTATCACATTGGAGCTCATCTCACTTTTAGCCAATAATCTCATCTTTCCTTACTCTCTCTTCTTTCCTTCCTTTCTCGACTCTCTCTCTCTCATTCAGTTTTCTGGTACTGGGGATTGAGCCCAGGAAAGCTCCTCCACTGAGCTACATGTCTTTTTTTTTTTATTTACCTATTTTTATTTGGTATTTTAAATTGCATACCCTGGGCTTGAACTTGTGATCTTTTGGCTTAGACTCCTGAGTAGTGGGGTTTATGGGCTCATGTCACTGTAAGTAGTGATCTTAACTCTTTTCAGAAATTAAAGATACTCTGTGGCAAATTAACTTTCTTCTGTTTTTCACTTTGGACGGTTTCTATTGCTTTGTTTTCAAATTTGCTAGTAAGCTGTTCTATCTAGTGGTTCTATCTAGTACATTTTTTAACCTAAGGCATTGTAGTTTTCATTTGTAGGGGTTTAATTTGGGACTCTTCATATCTTCCCTGTCTTTGCTTATCATGTTCAGTCTTTCCTCTTACTTCTTGACCATATGGAATAGTTACAATACTGTGTAATACTGCTTTTTAACTATATTTCAAGGTCCAAGAATGTTAACTAACCATAAGCATGATAAATGTAAGAAAACATCACAGAAAACAAAAACCTTATTTTTGAAAATCACTAGAGAAGATAGAATAGTCAAAAGAGGAAAGCAGTACATTTTGCACAGATAAACAAAATTCAGATGACTGCAACTTTCTCATTGAACACACCTAAGCAAGTCAGAAGATAGCAGGTCTAGGAAAACCTGCCTGAAATGTTTGTGTGGTAAAAATATTCTTTGAAATTAAGGCAAGTAGGCTGGAAATATAGCTCAGCAGTACACCACCTGCTTGGCAAACACAAGGTCCTGAATTTGATTTTAGATTAAAAAAAAAAAAAGATGATATTTTCAGGTAAATCCCAGAGAATTTGTTGCTTACAGAAAATAACATCAGATGGAAAGCTGCATTTACATGAAGACACGAAGGTCCCAGATGTGGTGGTTAGTTATAGTGAAGTGTTAACTTGATTAATCCTCAGGGATTGATGGCACACACTTATAGGTGTGTCTGGGAGGGTCATGGAGGCATGATCTTAGGGTCTATATCTGGCCTCTGGCTCCAGGCTGTTTGGCATAGTTCCCCTGCTTTGCTTTCTGGCCACAGTGAACTAAGTACCTTTGCTCAATCATACCCTCTCACCATACTATTTCTGCCTTAAAGCCAGGTAACCATAGACTGAATACCCTGAAACCATGAGCCAAATTAAATCTCTCCTCTTTTAAATTATAGGTGTTTGGTATTGTATCTCAGCAATGGAAGGCTGATACAGCCACTTGATATCAGGATGGGGCTTCTATTATGACTATAACTGCCAGTGGTTTAGAAAGCTTTGGAACTGGTTTGAGGAAGAGTTGAAAAAGGTTGGAGATCTGAGTAAGGAAGACCCTAGAATGCTGTAAGCTAAGCTTGATGGGTAATACTAGTCAGAATTCAGAAGACTTGAATGCTGATACAAATGCAGATAGTAAAGGCCAGGCTCAGGAAGTTTCAGTTGGGAAGGGGACTTCGTTGGCAATACTACTAGGGGTCATGTGTGTTATACTCTGGCAAGAAATCTGTCCAGCTTGACATGGTGGTGCATGTCTGTAACCCCAGCAGGCTAGACTGGACTGCAAAGTGAGCTTAAGGCCTGCCTGCACTACAAAGTATAAAAAACAAAAACAAAACAAAACCTATTTAAAAAAAAAAAGCAAAGATGGGGGGGAGGGGTTTGTCCATATTTTGCCCATGTTCTGAGACTTAGCCAGAGACTAGAATGATAGATGAATTTATCTAGTGGGGGAAATTCAAAGGTAGTCCAACATTGGACTGTGAGATGGGTATTGCTAGTTGCTTTTTCTGAGATTTATAGTGATAACTGGCAGCAGTCAGAGCAAAATTTTTTGAAAAATTTAAATTTTGCCCAGAAGGAATCATGTGCAAGTTGGTGTCAAAGGAGTTATGGCTGCTGAAGATATTAGTGTAATTACCAAATTAACCAATTACTTTGTACAGAGATTAAAAAAAAAGATGCTCTTATGTTCCCCCAAGTCTCATGTGGTCATACATAGGGCTTTTAGGAGGTGGCTCCAGCTGGGGTATATGATCCTGGAATCAAGGATGTGATACTGGGATTGATTCACAATGTGATGGTAAGATTAACGCTGTCCTACCTGGGGTACGAGTGCTAAACGACCGAAACAGGGTCACTGCTTCTTGCTTGTTGCCTTGCTGTCTGCCATGAACTCTTTGTTCACTGGGATGCCCCTCTGCCATATCACCCTGCCTCGGAGCCAGCCAACAATGAGCCTCTACAAATTGTGAGCCAAATAAACCTTTCCTCCTTTAACTGTGGGTGCTGGGTATTATCTCAGCAACAAGAGAAATAACTAAGATAGGTTCCTTGAGAGCACCTCAAAAATCGGCAAGACCATACTCATTGCAGACAAATGTATAAAAGGAGACGAGTATAAAGCTTTCATTTGAAGACAAGAGTCCTTGGGACCCCACAAGGGTCTCCTTGGGGATTGGCCCCCTGGATTCATTTCACTCTCTTAAGCCATTCAGGCAATCGAAGTCCTTTACTGCCATAGTACAAGGGGTCTTTGTTTCTGCTCCCACTGACAGTAGACTTTGGCATCATTAGTGTGATGTGGGTTTTACCAGCAAGCAGAAAGCAGGAGTTGTAGGTTCAGGGAGGTTTCCACATAGATTATACTTATTCCTAGCATAATTTCATTCTTGCTTCCTTTCCCCAATATCTTCCTTCATTTTGCTGAGAATGTTTAGTATATTTAAATTATTTCTTCACGCACATATAGTTTTGATCAGGATGGCATTAAATCTGTGTAACAATTTTGGAATGATGGCCATTTTCACTATATTGAGAACTAGAGAAAAAAATTCTAAAATTCACTTGGAATCAGAAGGACATAGAATAGCAAAAACAATTTTTGCAACAAGGGCAAGGGAAGGTGCATCATAATTCCAGACTTCAAGTGATACTATAAAGCTACAGTGATAAAAACAGCATGGTATTGGCAAAACAAAACAAAAGCAGACTTATGGATCAATGAAACAGAATAGAGGATACAGATACAACTCCAGGCACACTTAGCCTTATCTTTAACAAAGGGGCCAAATGATTTTGCTGGAAGAAAGATTGCATCTTTACAAATGGTGTTGGAAAAATTGGCTATCCACTTACCAAAGACTGAAACTAGATCCATGTCCCTCACATGCACTAAGCTAAAATCAAAATGGATCAGAGATCTGCATATTAAAACAGAAGCACTTAATGTCCTGGAAGATAAAAATAGGCAAAACTTTTGATCACATAGGTATAGGCAAAGGCTTTCTGAATAAACCCCAGATACATAAGAAATAATACCAAGAATCACACATGGGGTCACATTAAATTAAAAAGCTTCTATACAAGTGCATGACTTACAATCTCAATGCTCAGGGGTCTGAGGCAGGAGGACTGATTTCAAGGCCAGTCAGGGCTATGTAGAGAGTTTAAGGCCAGCCTAAACTGTATAGGGAGGCCTTCTCTCCCCTACCCTCCAAAGAAGGTCTAGAATATATAAAGGACTCTACTGGGTGTTGTGGCACACACCTGTAATTCCAGGATGTGGAAGGCAGATCACCATGAGTTCAAGGATGTACAGTGAATTGACGATCCAGCCTAAATTACATAGTGAGACTCTGTCTCAAAAAAAAACAAATACCCCCCAATGGATTATTTATTTATTTATGTAGTCCTTTTGAGACAGGGTCTTGCTATGCAGTTCAGGCTGGTCTCAAATCACTTTGTAAACCACACTGGTCTCAAACTAGCAAACAATCCTGCCTCAGCCTCCTGAGTACTGGGATTACAGGCATATGCCACTAGGCCCGGCTCTATCCCCTCCCTAGATTTAAAGACCCAAGGAAATGGGTATCTGGATAGATACTTCTTGGCCAATTAATACATAAAAAATTCAACATCACTGCCCATTCAAGAAATGTACACAAAAACTACACTGAGAGACTACACATTTCAGAGATAGCCAGAGAGAATGTCTATCTTCAAGAAATCAAATAACAGCTGGGCGTGGTAGCTCACGCCTGTGATCCCAGCACTCAGGAGGCTGAGGCAGGAGGATCGTTGTGAGTTCCAGACCAGCCTAGGCTACAAAGTGAGCTTAAGGCCAGCCTGAATTGCATAGAGATCCTGTCTCAAAAAGACAAAAAAACCAAAAAAACCCCCAACAAATAATAACAAATGTGGAGAAGCTGTGACCCAGAGGGTAGGGGAGAGGAGCCTTTCTTCACTGTTGGTGGGAGTATAAACTAGTAGAACTACTGTGGAAATCAGTATGGAGATTCCTCAAAAAACTAAGTAGAAATTCCATTGTATCCAGCTAGTTCCCTTCTAGATGTCTTCTCAAGAGTTAAGGACCTCATAAATTACAGTGATGTGTGTAAACATCCATGTTTATAGCAATAGAATTCATAACAGCTAAATCTTGGGAGCAGCCGTATTTTTATCAACAGGTAAGTGGATAAACAAAATGTGGTATTTATTATACATAATGGAGTACTATTTTGCCACCAAGAAGAATAAACTAGAGTCATTTGTAGGATATAGAGGCACCTTGAGACCATAATAATGAAAAGTAAATCAGATACACAAGCTTAAATATCACAGTTTTTTTCTCTCTCTTTTCTTTTTGTCTTTTCAGACAGGCTCTCACTATGCAGTTCAGGCTGGCCTTGAAATCATTTTGTAGCACAACCTGGCCTCGAACTCAGAGATCCTCCTGCCTCAGTCTCCTGAGTGCTGGGATTACAGGTATGGGCCCCATGCCCAGCTCACAGTTTCTCTTATATGAGAAACTCACTATGTAAATAAAGTGCAAAATAAGACAGATAATAGGAAGAAAAAAAAGAGAGAAAAAGTTATGTAATCCAGAATGGCCAATGTATTTAAGAGTATACCTTAAATTAGTATAACTGTTTTATGTTTTTTGGCCTGTTTGTCTGGCTGTTAATCTGTTTTTAATGACAATTAACTTGATTTTTTTAAATAAATAAATCTGGTGGCAAAATATCTGAGGGGAAAGAGAACTGACAAGTTAAGTACATGTACCAATTCCCCACAATGAATGCAATCACCATGTACTGCTAGCATGTACTAGTAAAATTTAAAAAAAACTCTTGTTCTGCTTGGTTTACTAATTCTCTCTAGTAAAACACAGACTGTTGTCTTTCTGCACAGTGTGTATGGTTTTACTGTGTATAGAAAGTCCTGTCTGGACCTGACCATCTCTGGCCCCACCACTCTCACATTATGCCCTATCAGGGAATCTACACTCCATGGAATCTTGAACCTCTGTTTGCTCTCTCCTAAAAGCTTAATTCTTGCAGTTACCTGAGGTAAAGAGAAATAGGGTGGAATGTAAAAGGTGGTGGTGGGGATGGAGCGAACTAGTTTGTCTGCATCTGTCCCTGCTTTTTACAGGCTCTAGTACAACCTGTTTTGCCTTGGCACTAGCCTAATGCTGGTGTTGACAATTTCCTACTCCACAGTAGAAGAGGCGTAGACAATGATGCTTCACCTGGTCCAATGTGGGGGAGAAAGAATAAGACAACTAAATTCTCACTCGGAACATGTTTTCTGTTATTTGTTCTCTTATTTACTTAGATTGCCAGTTCCTCCTATTCAGGTAACTATTTGTTGTGCTAGAGACCCTTCACAATGAGCTACATCCCCAGTCCTCCTCATCACTATTATTTATTTGTTTGCTTATTTATTTAGAGACAGGGTCTCACTAAGTTTCCCAGGCTGGGCTCAAACTTGTAATCCTCCTGGCTCAGCCTACCAAAGTATACTGTTGTTCCCTTTACTTTCTTCTTTTTAAATAATTACCAGATTGTGATCTCTCCCTGTTACTTTCCTAAAGGAAAAGAATAATCATAAAAGGAATTTACAGTGAAGCAACAGAATCACTTTTCATGCAGTAGACAATGGACATATGATGCTCAAACATTCAGGCAAACTTCTTTAAAAACAAACTATAGAAATGAGCCCTGAAAATACTGTTCTGATGCACTGCTTTTACTCACATAGATTTCTTACAGGAAATGATGCTTAGTTGGGGTACCTGTAAACATACTTCTTGTGTGGCTTTTTCATAGTTGGAGGCAATCTTGTTTCCAAAAAGTCATCTATGAAAAATATTTTATTGTTGAATCCTTTTCTTTTCAAATCATTCCTTGTGAAAGTGTCAATTTGTTACAACCATTACTGTTTTTCTCCTTTTCAATTATTAGCTAGTCTACATTCCACAACATCCTTATTTTTGATGACTTTGCTTGTCATTTGAGCATTTCTCCACTATTTTCCATAGGCTAGTTGAAAAATCTGCAGCTTTAGCAAGAGATTTTCAAGTTCATTTTCCAAAGACTGGGATAAATTTGTAGGGATGAGTAAGGACAGAAATGCTAAATGAGGAAGGAGATTTGGGAGCTAATTTTACAAATGACTGGTTCATTGGGAAACAGATATCAGGGCAACTTTTGCTTCTGACTGCAATTGCTTAACTATCAGAAGTTGGCTAAGGAGAACTGGACTTCTAAAGAGGCATACAATAGGGCAGTGGTGCCTCTTTTACAAGACTTAATGCCCATGAATTGTTTAGCATTTGTTCCTGGCACAAATAGTTACTTAATCCTTTGTACTGCTGTCACAATCTTTTGCACAGCATTATAGTTGTTTACATTTTTCTTTCTGGATTTTTGAGATAGTGCTATATATAGTTCAGCCTCTCAAGTGCTAAGACTACAGGTGTGCACCACTGTGCCTGACTATGTATTTCCTGAGTCTGTGACTCCTAGAAGATAAAAGTGGCTTCTAAATATCTTTGTATTTCTACTACCCAATGTGGTACCTTCATATGATACATTAGCTGTTTATTCCTGTTTTTTTTTATACTATTGTGATACTTTAAAAAGTTCTCCTTAATACAAAGCTAATTTCTGAGTATTGGTTTTGTATCCATTAACTTTGTTGGGTTCTTACTTTTCAGCATTGGGAACTGAATTCAGAACATTCACAGACACTTTGCTAAGTGGTCCAGGCTGATCTCAAATTTGTGATTCCCTTGCCTCAGCCTCCCAAGTACCTGGACTTAGAGGAATGTGCCACTATGCCAAATTTGTGCTTCTTAAAATTTTTTTTTGGGGGGGGGCATGTGTGTGTACACGTATGTGTGTAACCTTCAGGATTTTCTATGTATAAGATCACATTATCTAGCCAGGTGTGGTGGCACATTCCTATAATCCCAGCCCTCGGAAGGCTGATGCAGGAATATCAGTGCGAGTTCGAGATCAGCCTGGGATACAAAGTGAGCCCAAGGCCAGCCTGAACTGCATAGCAAGACCCTGTCTCAAAAAAAGACACACACACACACACACACAAAATCACATTATCTGCAAACAGAATTTTACCTCTTCCAATTTGATAGTCTAAGTTTTAGTTTTTTTCAATGGAATGAAATGGTTCTGAATACCATTCCTCGATCATGAACGAGGATGATACCATTAATATAAGACCCTTACTATAAGACTTGCAGATGATGGTAAGATAAATATAGAACTCTAGCTCTTAGGTTCTCATTCCCTCTACTTCCTATCCTGAGTGCTACAGTAGAACAATTTTTGAGGATTAACTGGCTAAGCCAGTTCCTCCTATTCAGGTAATTATTTGTTGTGCTAGAGACCCTTCACAATGAGCTACATCCCCAGTCTTCCTCATCACTATTATTTATTTGTTTGCTTATTTATTTAGAGACAGGGTCTCACTAAGTTGCCCAGGCTGGGCTCAAACTTGTAACTTGTAAGCTTAAGTCTGTTTTCTGATAATGGACAACACATATGCCTAGTTTAAAAATCATTTTTGTTTTTCATTTTTTGAGTCAGGGTCTTGCTGTGTGGTCTAGGAGGATGGCTTGGAACTCACTATCAGACAAAGCCTGGCCTCAAACTCAATACTTCTGCCTCAACCTCCCTTAGTGTGAGGCTCTTCTGTGAGTTGGATGAAACAATGAATATTCAAAGAAGGAAAATATGTACGTAAGACGTTTTGCATTTAGTGTTAGATTTATCGATCTCCTTATATTCAACCATAAAGATCTTAGGTACAATCTGGATTCACCTTACTTGCAGTCCTGTTCCTACTCCACACATGTCATCTTTAGACATCTTGGTTGTTTCTGCTATACAACAGTGTCCGAGGCCTATCATGTTCTCGTTCGCAACTCAGTGTGCCGTTGATCACAGGCTGATCAAACACATACTTAGGACACATACACACAAGACTCTCAGAGCAAATTAGCAGGGAAAAAAAGATATTTAAAAAGCAATAAATTACTTTTATTTCAATTTTTTTTTAATTTTTAAAAATTTATTTCAATTTTTAACAATCCTTAATTATATTTGGAAACAGATCTTACTCTTTCCAGTGCTCAGGTTTCTGAAGCAATACAATTTCTGAAGGACAATGGCTAGTCCTGCCAGCCTAGTAGGAAAAAAGAAATAAGCTACTCCTGAATACTTGATCCCTGTCATTTTCTTTTGTGTAAATATATTTAGGTATTCAAAACAAAAAAAGCTGGTGTCACCATATACAACCATAATGTGGACACAACTCTAATCCCAGCACTATGGGAAGTTGAGGTTCAAGGCCAGCCTGGCAACTTCATGAAAACCTATCTCAACATTTAAAAATAAAAGAAAAAGCCGGGCGTGGTGGCACACACCTGTAATCCCAACACCTGAGAATCAGAGGCAGGAAGATCCTTACAAATTCTAAACCAGCCTGGACTACAAAGTCAGTTCAAGGCCAGCCTAAACTGCATGGTGAGAGTCTGTCTCAAAAAACAAACAAACAAAAAACCTGGGGGCTACTCATAACTTCTTCCGCCCAATTCTGCATATACAGAGTGTTTCACAAAGATCTCCACAGTCTAAATGAGAAAACAGCTTGGCGTGGACAGAAGAACAGGGTACATAACTGGAAACTATGAAGACAATGGTAACTTGAATTAAGTGTAATACTAGGGATTTAAAAATTTAAAAAAATGTGTTGAAAGGAGAATTTATCAAACTTGGAATATAGACCTGGATAAAGAGGGAGTCTGAGTACAGTGCTTTGTGTGTTCCTTATTAAGAGAATAAAAACCAGTTCAAGCCAGGACCATTTAAAAATGTTATTATTAATTCTACTAATAATGTCTGAACACATACACCTTGCATGGGAAGTTACTTGAGGCTGACTACAGCACAAAGAAAACAAACTAAGGAGGAAGATATGGACCCTAGTATAGTAAATCCCACCCAAAAGAACGGTAAAAGAAAAGCCTCCTAAGAATAAAAATTTAGCCGTGGTCCTAGAAATTAAACTGGGATAGTTAGCTCTGGAAGAGTGGTTTTCATGAGGAAAATTTTAAAATCTAAAAATTAATATTGAGAGTCCTGAGAAATTGAAAATACGATGAGACATGGTAAAACATATAAAACACATTAAGATTTTTTTTTTTTTTAATTTTTGGTACTGGGGATCCAACTCACTATCTTACGCTTGCCAGGCAGGCACTTATATCACTGACTTAAATCCCTAGCCCAAAGATTTTATAATTTTGAGAACTGGACCCAGTTCATTATACATGCTAGGCAAGTGCGCTACCACTGAACTACATTCCTGTTCCTGCCCTTTTTTGACAATACAGGGATTGAACCTAGGGCTGTGCACATGCTGATCTGATCTGCATCTCTGGCCCCTTTTAACTGTATTTTGAGACAGGGTCTCATCGCATTGCCCAGGCAGGCATTGGATAGATCCTCCGTGTGCACCTCTGTACCCAGCAAAAGACAGCTGAACTTGCCTCCACAGCTGCTCTTCAAAACAATGTTATGACGTTGTGTTAGCGAGGTATTATCGTAGCAGTCTGTTTCTACAGTGAATTTATATAGGAATATTTGAAATCCTTTTTATCAATAATTTTACTGGTTCTAAGACTTATTTTTTTTTCACATTTTAACACCTCTGAACATTTGACAATCACTGGTGCGCTGTGGTTTAATCATTTTCTTTTTTGTGGTATATAAATTAATAGTGTACTCTTATACACAACATGTTGGACTTGATGAATTGTATGTGCAAAGCTTTAAATGCTTCCTAATGTTCTCTTTCTCATTCAATTCTCCTAATAGTTTTATGCAACTGGTATTATCATCATTTTACAGATAAGGAAACTTAGGCTTAAAGATTTTCAAGCTCAGCTTCATTTCAGTAGTTGAGCTAGAAATGAAAATCAGGCCTGACTTCAAAGGTCACTCATATCTCCACATTTATTTTGGTGACAAAAGGTTGAACAAAAACCTACATTGGCCTTACCAGTACTCAAATCAGGGTCTAGCTCAAATGTCTTTTGATGCCTTCCCAACTCCTTTAGGAAAATCCTTGTTTTCCTATTTTTTTTTTTTTTTTTTTCCGTTGAGACAAGGTCTCACTAGGCAGTCCAAGCTGGTCTTAAACTCCCTATGTAGCCCAGGCTGGCCTTGAACTCACAGTGATCCTCCTGCCTCAGCCTCCCAAGTGCTGGGATTACAGGTCACCTTGCCCAGCAAGATTTTAAGGAATACTTGTATTATACCTTATGATGAGTGATTTCTCTGGGGAATACTGGAAGGAAGGAACAGTATCTTAATCATCTTTTTGACCCTACAATGCTCACTACGTCCCCTGGCAGCAGCAGCTTAATGAGACAGTTTCTGCAGTTAAGTGTAAGAGAAAACAAAATATGCACATATAATTTTTAAAAGGTCAAAAGTACAGTTATAGAAGAACTGTAAGTTACATATAATGGAGTTTAAAAGAACGAACACGCCAGTTTCCAGGTTTTCATTCAATACACACACAATTATTTTAAAACAATTAAAAGTTTCTACACAGGCTGCAAAGTCATTTTCTCTGACCTACAACTTTCTGGGTTTTAATGAGTTAGTGGTATTTATGAGTTTAACATAAACATCAGGATTTCTGGGCTTTCCTGAGAAATACAAAGATCTCAGAAATTGGACATTGGCGTTCTCTAAAGAAATCAGTTAGATGTGGGTATCAAATGTTCCTTTTACATGAATTTGGGGCTCTCATCATGTCATGGTACCTTTCACTTTTTTTTTTTTTTTTTTGGAGGCAGGGTTTCGCAATGCAGTCCAGGCAGGCTGCCCTCAACTTCCTCCCCTCCCCCAGCTGCCTCGGCCTCCTAGGTGCTGGGTTCACAGGGTGAGCATGCCAGGCTAGCTTCTCCCACTATCCTCTGATGCTCAGGTGGCATAAAGTAATTTATAGTCCCCTGCGCAGGAGGCGTCTGTGACCCATTCTCTAGACACACCTCTCGCTGCTTTTCTACACATCACGTATTTCCAGGCATCTGTGTCTTCCCACCTGGTCTGAAAGTCTTTCGCTTTGTCCAAAAGCACTCCTGAATCACGGCTTCAAGTCTTTTCATCTCCCGGCGACCGTGTCACAGCAACATTCTGAACATACTTCTATGACATACCTCTATGAAAGTCCTAAACACACCATAAGTACAAATTTCCCTCTTCCGGTTTGACCAGCATCTTCGCACTCCGGTGCCTAAGCCCCGGGGGGTCAGGCACGCGTCCCCGGAAGTCAGTCTGCTCTGGGGCAAAACGAGGCCAAAGTATCTAACACCACGTGCCTTAGCGCTAGTCCTGCGGTTTAAAGCCGAAACAGTCCAAATAACTGGATTCTGGCTCAGAAAAAGCCCGCCGCCAGCAGCTTGCCAGTAAATGCCACAGAATGCGAAAGCCGCCACAGCGCGCCCTTTCACGGCGGACTCGAGTTCCAACTCTCGCGACGTTGGCCCGCGCGCCAGCCTCTCGGCCCGCGAGACTTGCCGGTTGGTCTCTCCAGATTTGCGGGGCCGCGCGGCGCTCCGCACGGTGCCCTTCCGGCGCCGTGTACCGGAAGCGGAAGTGTCCACTTCTGTCTGTCAAAGTCGGTGTATTACTCGGTGGTCGGTGGTCCCGGGATCCAGGGGGAAGTCGTTTACACTCATCTTTTCCTGCCTCTTGAGCGCTTCCCCCGCGGCGGGTGGGAGTGCAGGGACGGAGGTGCGAGATGAGCACCATGTTTGCAGACACTCTCCTCATCGTTTTTATCTCCGTGTGCACGGCTCTGCTGGCGGAGGGTGAGGACAGCCGTTGCTCGGACCTTTGATCAGGCTCAAAAAGGAAGAAAGTCGGGGTCCCTCGAGCCACAGAGGAAAATCGAGAGTCTTAGTTGCTTAGGGGGCTTCATTTGCTCGAAGAAATCCCTGGGCAACACCTGGTGAAGCGGGGCGGGAGGGTCACGAGGAATAGATTGCCCTGATTCTTTTAGTCTAAAGTAGATTCCACTGCCCTGTTTCTGAACCGTTTCACATCGGGTTGCAGTTGATTTGGCTGAAGAGACCTTGTATTTATGCTTGAAAAATTTAACCCTATGTTGAAATCTTTCCTAGTCCAACAGTAACCACTAATAAGTTTGGTGTGACTGAGCCAATCATTTCTCTATTAGCATGTGGTTTTTAATGTTTTAGGAATTACCTGGGTCCTGGTTTACAGAACAGACAAGTATAAGAGACTGAAGGCAGAAGTGGAAAAGCAGAGTAAAAAACGTGAGTACAGTAACACTTAGGAATACTTTCGCCAGGCATGGGAGCAAACATCTGTAATCCTGCACTGAGGCAGGAGGATCAGTGCGAGTCCAAGGTCGACGTAAGCGACAAAGTGAGTTCAAGGCCAGCCTGAACTGTCTTGTGAAACCCTATCTCCCTAGTGAAACCCTGTCTCAAAAAAGAAAAAAAAAAACTTCCAACAGGTCAAGTTCATTAAGTTTATGTTTGCAAGAAAGTGATGTGTGTGTGTGTTTGTACTGGGGATTGAACCTTGAACTTGGGTCTTTCTCCCTCAGCCTCCCAATTAGCTAGAGTATGCTTACAGACACGTGCTGTCATGCCCAGCTGTAAGGGAATATTTTAAGAGAACTAACTGACACAAAACTTGGTAGGAAGAAAAAATAATCCAACTTGAAATCTGTTTAAAAGATTTTTATATAACATGTACAATAAAACTAAAGGGAAAAGAAAATGGGACATAGCATGTGGATACTATGTGCTCTAGTAGTTTTATAGAAGAAGTCTCTTTTGAGAAGGACCATGAAAGTTTTATGATTCCAATGGCATTGTAGTCCTTTGTAGATAGTTAGAATTTTGATTGAGGATTAGGTTGGAGGGGGTTTAGGGAATTACAGGTGTAAGAGATAGCGTATGAGCAAAAATATGAGAAAGTTTCTGGAAAATAATAGGTAATCATGAATAGAGTCAAGGTAAGTAGTATCTTCAGGGATATGTTAAATTTTAATTAAGGATATTGGGACACTGAAGAAGCATTTAAGGAGAACATTATTAAGAGTTATTAAGTTTATTATCTTTGAAATAAAGTAGGAATTAGACAGGACACAACTGATAGTACAACATGAATGGTTCTTTATAGGCATAGTTTGGCTTCTAATATTCTTTAATGGATTAAATACAAGTTTTGCTTCTGTTTCTTAAAATACCCTACTTTTTTTTTTAAATGCAGTCTTGCTGTGTAGGTGAGGCTGGCCTTGAACTTACTGTGTAGCCCAGGTTGACCTTAAACTCACAGCCATCCTCCCTCCTCAGCCTCCTGAGTGCTGAGATTATGGCATGTGCCACCATGCCCAATCACTTTTTCTATTCTGTGTCTTTTCCTCGTGTTCTCATAGTGTTTGGCAAAAAAAAAAAAATATTTTTTTACTTAAATGATCTCATTTGATAGACTGAGGATGTGGTTCAGTGGTAGAGTGTTTGCCCAGCATGCCCAATGCTAGGTCTGATCCTCAGCCTGAAAACAAAAATAAAGGCAAAACTCATCTGATCCACATAGTAACCATTTGTGGCTACCTGTATAAATGTTACCTCCACATTATGGGAATGGAGGTTGAGACTCAGAAAGTTAATAATATACTACATCACAGAGCAAACAAAGCATTAGAGACCAAACCCAGGCTTTTAAAATTACAGTTTACCATTCCTTATTCAGTGTTGGTAATACACCTCACCATATTTAAAACTGAACTCTTTATCTTCACAAACATGACCCTCATCCAGAATTTCCTTACCTTGATGACCTGTACCTCTGTGCGTCTAGCAGTGCAAGCCAGAAAACTTCATACGGTTTTTTCATTTGACTTCCACACAGCTTATTGTCTTGATTTCACTCTCATCGTATTGGCTATTCTTTTACAATTTCTTTATGGATTTCTCTTCCTACCCTCCTATTGTTGATTATGAGGGATGATACAAAATTTAGTGTAAACTGGTGGCGCATGCCTATAATCGCAGATTTTGAGAAGCTCCAGCAGGAGGGTCATTGTGAGTTCGAGACCAGCCTGGTTTACAGAGTGAGCTCAAGGCCAGCCAGAACTGCATAGCAAAAACCCTATCTCAAAAAGACAAAAAAAAAAAATCTCAGCACCCAGGAGGATGAGGCAGGAGGATTGTCCAGAGTTCTCAAGGCCAGAGATAGTAAGAGCCTG